>CANUEZ040000618.1:20000-27387 GCA_948099385.1 Fasciola hepatica | reverse complement strand
CATAGGCCGTGCGTACGGGCCGTATATAGGCGTGCATATGCGCCTATAGTGTAGCATAGGAGCCTATATACCAGCATAGGCCGTGCGTACGGGCGTATATAGGCGTGCATAGGCGCCTATAGTGTAGCATAGGAGCCTATATACCAGCATAGGCCGTGCGTACGGGCCGTATATAGGCGTGCATAGGCGCCTATAGTGTAGCATAGGAGCCTATATACCAGCATAGGGCCGTGCGTACGGGCCGTATATAGGCGTGCATAGGCGCCTATAGTGTAGCATAGGAGCCTATATACCAGCATAGGCCGTGCGTACGGGCCGTATATAGGCGTGCATATGCGCCTATAGTGCAGCATAGGAGCCTATATACCAGCATAGGCCGTGCGTACGGGCCGTATATAGGCGTGCATAGGCGCCTATAGTGTAGCATAGGAGCCTATATACCAGCATAGGCCGTGCGTACGGGCCGTATATAGGCGTGCATAGGCGCCTATAGTGTAGCATAGGAGCCTATATACCAGCATAGGCCGTGCGTACGGGCCGTATATAGGCGTGCATAGGCGCCTATAGTGTAGCATAGGAGCTATATACCAGCATAGGCCGTGCGTACGGGCCGTATATAGGCGTGCATATGCGCCTATAGTGCAGCATAGGAGCCTATATACCAGCATAGGCCGTGCGTACGGGCCGTATATAGGCGTGCATATGCGCCTATAGTGTAGCATAGGAGCCTATATACCAGCATAGGCCGTGCGTACGGGCCGTATATAGGCGTGCATAGGCGCCTATAGTGTAGCATAGGAGCCTATATACCAGCATAGGCCCTGCGTACGGGCCGTATATAGGCGTGCATATGCGCCTATAGTGTAGCATAGGAGCCTATATGCCAGCATAGGCCGTGCGTACGGGCCGTATATAGGCGTGCATATGCGCCTATAGTGTAGCATAGGAGCCTATATACCAGCATAGGCCGTGCGTACGGGCCGTATATAGGCGTGCATATGCGCCTATAGTGTAGCATAGGAGCCTATATACCAGCATAGGCCGTGCGTACGGGCCGTATATAGGCGTGCATATGCGCCTATAGTGTAGCATAGGAGCCTATATACCAGCATAGGCCGTGCGTACGGGCCGTATATAGGCGTGCATAGGCGCCTATAGTGTAGCATAGGAGCCTATATACCAGCATAGGCCGTGCGTACGGGCCGTATATAGGCGTGCATAGGCGCCTATAGTGTAGCATAGGAGCCTATATGCCAGCATAGGCCGTGCGTACGGGCCGTATATAGGCGTGCATATGCGCCTATAGTGTAGCATAGGAGCCTATATACCAGCATAGGCCGTGCGTACGGGCCGTATATAGGCGTGCATATGCGCCTATAGTGTAGCATAGGAGCCTATATACCAGCATAGGCCGTGCGTACGGGCCGTATATAGGCGTGCATAGGCGCCTATAGTGTAGCATAGGAGCCTATATGCCAGCATAGGCCGTGCGTACGGGCCGTATATAGGCGTGCATATGCGCCTATAGTGTAGCATAGGAGCCTATATGCCAGCATAGGCCGTGCGTACGGGCCGTATATAGGCGTGCATAGGCGCCTATAGTGTAGCATAGGAGCCTATATACCAGCATAGGCCGTTGCGTACGGGCCGTATATAGGCGTGCATAGGCGCCTATAGTGTAGCATAGGAGCCTATATACCAGCATAGGCCGTGCGTACGGGCCGTATATAGGCGTGCATATGCGCCTATAGTGCAGCATAGGAGCCTATATACCAGCATAGGCCGTGCGTACGGGCCGTATATAGGCGTGCATAGGCGCCTATAGTGTAGCATAGGAGCCTATATACCAGCATAGGCCCTGCGTACGGGCCGTATATAGGCGTGCATATGCGCCTATAGTGTAGCATAGGAGCCTATATACCAGCATAGGCCCTGCGTACGGGCCGTATATAGGCGTGCATATGCGCCTATAGTGTAGCATAGGAGCCTATATGCCAGCATAGGCCGTGCGTACGGGCCGTATATAGGCGTGCATATGCGCCTATAGTGTAGCATAGGAGCCTATATACCAGCATAGGCCGTGCGTACGGGCCGTATATAGGCGTGCATAGGCGCCTATAGTGTAGCATAGGAGCCTATATGCCAGCATAGGCCGTGCGTACGGGCCGTATATAGGCGTGCATATGCGCCTATAGTGTAGCATAGGAGCCTATATGCCAGCATAGGCCGTGCGTACGGGCCGTATATAGGCGTGCATAGGCGCCTATAGTGTAGCATAGGAGCCTATATACCAGCATAGGCCGTGCGTACGGGCCGTATATAGGCGTGCATAGGCGCCTATAGTGTAGCATAGGAGCCTATATACCAGCATAGGCCGTGCGTACGGGCCGTATATAGGCGTGCATATGCGCCTATAGTGCAGCATAGGAGCCTATATACCAGCATAGGCCGTGCGTACGGGCCGTATATAGGCGTGCATATGCGCCTATAGTGTAGCATAGGAGCCTATATACCAGCATAGGCCGTGCGTACGGGCCGTATATAGGCGTGCATATGCGCCTATAGTGTAGCATAGGAGCCTATATGCCAGCATAGGCCGTGCCTGCGTTCTGTATTGCACCATCGGCCATGTAACTGCGATTTTATGTACTCGGGTCATCGGCGGGGGTAACTCACCCTCCTTTCAGGTTTTTGTTTCAGTTTTTTCGAAATTCGTCCGAAGAATATTTTGCTAGGTCGGAGATATTACACTGGGTCATGCAGCACGCATTTGTACAACTGCACAAAAAAAAATAATCGGGAAAAATTAATTTTTGAAAAAGTTATAGCAAAAAAACCTATTTATTGCAGCCATTCTGAGACCCTCATCTAGTTCTGTATGTTATATAGGGAGTACCCTCTCTCCTCGGAGAGTCCGAGTTACTACCGCCGTTTACCCGTCTATATGGAGTTACCATAGGCCGTGCATATAGTATATAGGCTTGCATGGGGAGTCTATGTAGGCTATAGGTATGGGTCTATATGGTGCATATGGGCTGGCATATGGGCTTGTGGGCCGGCATACGAGCCTATAGGCTTGCATAGGGAGTCTATATAGGCTATAGGTATGGGCCTATACAGTGCATATGGGCTGGCATATGGGCTTGTGGGCCGGCATACGAGCCCATGGGCCGGCATGCGAGCCTATAGGCTTGCATAGGGAGTCCATATGGGCTATAGGTATAGGCCTATACAATGCATATAGGCTGGTATATGGGCCTATAGGCCAGCATACGGGTCCATAAGAGAGTCAAGGTTACCACCGCCGTTTACCCGTCTATATGGAGTTGCAATAGGCCGTGTATGTAGTGTATAGGCTTGCATAGGGAGTCTGTATAGGCTATAGGTATGGGCTTATACAGCGCATATAGGCCGGTATATGAGCCTATAGTCCAGCATACGAGCCTATAGGCTTGCATAGGGAGTCTATATAGGCTATAGGTATGGGCCTATACAGTGCATATGGGCTGGCATATGGGCTTGTGGGCCGGCATACGAGCCCATGGGCCGGCATGCGAGCCTATAGGCTTGCATAGGGAGTCCATATGGGCTATAGGTATAGGCCTATACAATGCATATAGGCTGGTATATGGGCCTATAGGCCAGCATACGGGTCCATAAGAGAGTCAAGGTTACCACCGCCGTTTACCCGTCTATATGGAGTTGCAATAGGCCGTGTATGTAGTGTATAGGCTTGCATAGGGAGTCTGTATAGGCTATAGGTATGGGCTTATACAGCGCATACAGGCCGGTATATGAGCCTATAGTCCAGCATACGAGCCTATAGGCTTGCATAGGGAGTCTATATAGGCTATAGATATGGGCCTGTATGGTGCATATAGGCTATGATGCGCATATATATTTGACTCTATATGGACCCGTTGGTCTATATAGAGCCTAAAGGTCCACACATATTTTTTTCCAAGTTCATCTCAGTGTTATTTTTTATCATCCAGTTTGTAACTCATCTAGTTTTGCATGATATATGTGGGGTGACGCCCACCGGTCACATCCAGTCGCTTGGCCTAATTGTAGCATAGATGCCCCTGGCCTGCGTGCTCGATGGTGACAATCCTGAAGCTTGCTATGTTGCCGTGTTCTTACTGACCTACCCCGGGCTACGGCTTGGGTTGGTGCGGCGATCGTCTGTTTCCGTGTGCCGGTGGATATCGCCTTGGTGGCGTGCCCCTGCCGCGGTTGCTCGTAACTGGGTGTGGGGTGAATTTCCTCGCATATGAAGTGGGATGGCTGCTCGCTCCTTAGCGGAGGGCTGGTTCTTCGGGGCTGGTCATTCGTTCTCGAGTGTGGCGTGCCTCTCTTGAGCTGATTAATCCGATTGGCTTGTCCTGTAAGCCGGGCGACCAGGTGCAGGTTGCTTTGGTGGTGCATGATCGATATTCGCTAGCAGGAAACTGCTGTATGAATGGGAATGTGACGCCCGGGGCAACGTCTCTTCCTGTGAAAACATGTGGTGGTGCGCATGTGAAGCTAACGCTCCGTGAAACCGCGACACGGTCCAGCGGCTAGCTCGTTGATTTTGATCCTGTGCCCCGACGGCTTCGGCTGAACGGGTTGAGGACTGTGAATAATCTGGTTGATCCTGCCAGTAGTCATATGCTTGTCTCAGAGATTAAGCCATGCATGTCTAAGTACATACCTTTAAACGGTGAAACCGCGAATGGCTCATTAAATCAGCTATGGTTCCTTGGATCGTACATACTACATGGATAACTGTAGTAATTCTAGAGCTAATACATGCCACTATGCCCTGACCCGCGAGGGAACGGGTGGATTTATTAGAACAGAACCAACCGGGGGCGGCTTCGGTCGTCCCTGTTGCATTCTGTGATGACTCTGGATAACTTCACTGATCGCAGTCGGCCTTGTGTCGGCGACGGATCTTTCAAATGTCTGCCCTATCAATTTTCGATGGTAGGTGACCTGCCTACCATGGTGCTAACGGGTAACGGGGAATCAGGGTTCGATTCCGGAGAGGGAGCCTGAGAAACGGCTACCACTTCCAAGGAAGGCAGCAGGCACGCAAATTACCCAATCCCGGCACGGGGAGGTAGTGACGAAAAATACGGATACGGGACTCACTAGAGGCTCCGTAATTCGAATGAGTACAATTTAAATCCTTTAACGAGGATCAACTGGAGGGCAAGTCTGGTGCCAGCAGCCGCGGTAACTCCAGCTCCAGAAGCGTATATTAAAGTTGTTGCAGTTAAAAAGCTCGTAGTTGGATCTGGGTCGCATGGCTACATGCCGTCGCTCGTGGGTCTGGCCTGGTTACTGCCGGGTTGAGCTTGCGAGTCGGTCTCGTGGTTGTGCTTCCTTTCTGCTGTGTCTGTTTACAGGTGTCAGCGTGACTGGTGGGCTTGCCTGCTAGTCTGTTGGCATGCTTCTTGGTGCCTTTAATCGGGTGTCGGAGGCGGACAGCACGTTTACTTTGAACAAATTTGAGTGCTCAAAGCAGGCCTTTGTGCCTGAAAATTCTTGCATGGAATAATGGAATAGGACTTCGGTTCTATTTTGTTGGTTTTCGGATCCGAAGTAATGGTTAAGAGGGACAGACGGGGGCATTTGTATGGCGGTGTTAGAGGTGAAATTCTTGGATCGCCGCCAGACAAACTACAGCGAAAGCATTTGCCAAGGATGTTTTCATTGATCTTGAGCGAAAGTCAGAGGTTCGAAGACGATCAGATACCGTCCTAGTTCTGACCATAAACGATGCCAACTGACGATCCGTGGTGGTTCTTTATGTGTCCCCACGGGCAGTCCCCGGGAAACCCTTAAGTCTTTGGGCTCCGGGGGAAGTATGGTTGCAAAGCTGAAACTTAAAGGAATTGACGGAAGGGCACCACCAGGAGTGGAGCCTGCGGCTTAATTCGACTCAACACGGGAAAACTCACCCGGCCCGGACACTGTGAGGATTGACAGATTGATAGCTCTTTCTTGATTCGGTGGTTGGTGGTGCATGGCCGTTCTTAGTTGGTGGAGCGATTTGTCTGGTTAATTCCGATAACGAACGAGACTCTGGCCTGCTAAATAGTATGCCTGTCCTCTGTGCTCGTGCAGGTTGCGTTGTCCATTGCCTCCTCGTGGGGTAGTGGTTACGTTGACCGGCGGGTGCGGCGCAGGTACTTACTTCTTAGAGGGACAAGCGGTATTCAGTCGCACGAAATTGAGCAATAACAGGTCTGTGATGCCCTTAGATGTCCGGGGCCGCACGTGCGCTACAATGACGGTTTCAGCGAGTTTGGAATCCTGGCCTGAGCAGGTTGGGTAAACTGTATCATAACCGTCGTGACTGGGATCGGGGCTTGCAATTGTTCCCCGTGAACGAGGAATTCCTGGTAAGTGCAAGTCATAAGCTTGCGCTGATTACGTCCCTGCCCTTTGTACACACCGCCCGTCGCTACTACCGATTGAATGGTTTAGCAAGGTCCTCGGATTGGTGCCATTGTAGTGGCTTCGGCCGCTCGACCGGTGCTGAGAAGACGACCAAACTTGATCATTTAGAGGAAGTAAAAGTCGTAACAAGGTTTCCGTAGGTGAACCTGCGGAAGGATCATTACCTGAAAATCTACTCTCACACAAGCGATACACGTGTGACCGTCATGTCATGCGATAAAAATTTGCGGACGGCTATGCCTGGCTCATTGAGGTCACAGCATATCCGAACACTGATGGGGTGCCTACCTGTATGATACTCCGATGGTATGCTTGCGTCTCTCGGGGCGCTTGTCCAAGCCAGGAGAACGGGTTGTACTGCCACGATTGGTAGTGCTAGGCTTAAAGAGGAGATTTGGGCTACGGCCCTGCTCCCGCCCTATGAACTGTTTCATTACTACATTTACACTGTTAAAGTGGTACTGAATGGCTTGCCATTCTTTGCCATTGCCCTCGCATGCACCCGGTCCTTGTGGCTGGACTGCACGTACGTCGCCCGGCGGTGCCTATCCCGGGTTGGACTGATAACCTGGTCTTTGACCATACGTACAACTCTGAACGGTGGATCACTCGGCTCGTGTGTCGATGAAGAGCGCAGCCAACTGTGTGAATTAATGCAAACTGCATACTGCTTTGAACATCGACATCTTGAACGCATATTGCGGCCATGGGTTAGCCTGTGGCCACGCCTGTCCGAGGGTCGGCTTATAAACTATCACGACGCCCAAAAAGTCGTGGCTTGGGTTTTGCCAGCTGGCGTGATCTCCTCTATGAGTAATCATGTGAGGTGCCAGATCTATGGCGTTTCCCTAATGTATCCGGATGCACCCTTGTCTTGGCAGAAAGCCGTGGTGAGGTGCAGTGGCGGAATCGTGGTTTAATAATCGGGTTGGTA
>CANUEZ040000618.1:5000-15000 GCA_948099385.1 Fasciola hepatica | reverse complement strand
TATCCAAGCCGTGCGCAGCGTTTACCGCGGCCAATTGGCCGCGGCCGCCCGACAATGAACCACGTATATATATGTGGAACATAGGCGCACGGAGGGGGCAGTGACCATGCTTGGACAAGGTGTACCCCCTATATATCATGCAAAACTAGATGAGCTTCTCAGATCAAGCAAATAATTCAGGAGGCGAGTCAAGTTACTACCGCCGTTGACCCACCACGTATTTTACGCGTAAATTTGAGAAGCTCATCTAGTTTTGCATGATATATAGGGAGTACTCTCACTCCTCGGGCGAGTCAATGCTACCACCGCCGTTGACCCGTCCATATAGGCCGTGCGTACGGGCCGTATATAGGCGTGCATAGGCGCCTATAGTGCAGCATAGGAGCCTATATACCAGCATAGGCCGTGCGTACGGGCCGTATATAGGCGTGCATATGCGCCTATAGTGTAGCATAGGAGCCTATATGCCAGCATAGGCCGTGCGTACGGGCCGTATATAGGCGTGCATATGCGCCTATAGTGTAGCATAGGAGCCTATATGCCAGCATAGGCCGTGCGTACGGGCCGTATATAGGCGTGCATAGGCGCCTATAGTGTAGCATAGGAGCCTATATACCAGCATAGGCCGTGCGTACGGGCCGTATATAGGCGTGCATAGGCGCCTATAGTGTAGCATAGGAGCCTATATACCAGCATAGGCCGTGCGTACGGGCCGTATATAGGCGTGCATAGGCGCCTATAGTGTAGCATAGGAGCCTATATACCAGCATAGGCCGTGCGTACGGGCCGTATATAGGCGTGCATAGGCGCCTATAGTGTAGCATAGGAGCCTATATACCAGCATAGGCCGTGCGTACGGGCCGTATATAGGCGTGCATAGGCGCCTATAGTGTAGCATAGGAGCCTATATACCAGCATAGGCCGTGCGTACGGGCCGTATATAGGCGTGCATAGGCGCCTATAGTGTAGCATAGGAGCCTATATACCAGCATAGGCCGTGCGTACGGGCCGTATATAGGCGTGCATAGGCGCCTATAGTGTAGCATAGGAGCCTATATACCAGCATAGGCCGTGCGTACGGGCCGTATATAGGCGTGCATAGGCGCCTATAGTGTAGCATAGGAGCCTATATACCAGCATAGGCCGTGCGTACGGGCCGTATATAGGCGTGCATATGCGCCTATAGTGTAGCATAGGAGCCTATATACCAGCATAGGCCGTGCGTACGGGCCGTATATAGGCGTGCATAGGCGCCTATAGTGTAGCATAGGAGCCTATATACCAGCATAGGCCGTGCGTACGGGCCGTATATAGGCGTGCATAGGCGCCTATAGTGTAGCATAGGAGCCTATATACCAGCATAGGCCGTGCGTACGGGCCGTATATAGGCGTGCATAGGCGCCTATAGTGTAGCATAGGAGCCTATATACCAGCATAGGCCGTGCGTACGGGCCGTATATAGGCGTGCATATGCGCCTATAGTGCAGCATAGGAGCCTATATACCAGCATAGGCCGTGCGTACGGGCCGTATATAGGCGTGCATATGCGCCTATAGTGTAGCATAGGAGCCTATATACCAGCATAGGCCGTGCGTACGGGCCGTATATAGGCGTGCATAGGCGCCTATAGTGTAGCATAGGAGCCTATATACCAGCATAGGCCGTGCGTACGGGCCGTATATAGGCGTGCATAGGCGCCTATAGTGTAGCATAGGAGCCTATATACCAGCATAGGCCGTGCGTACGGGCCGTATATAGGCGTGCATAGGCGCCTATAGTGTAGCATAGGAGCCTATATACCAGCATAGGCCGTGCGTACGGGCCGTATATAGGCGTGCATAGGCGCCTATAGTGTAGCATAGGAGCCTATATACCAGCATAGGCCGTGCGTACTTGCCGTATATAGGCGTGCATATGCGCCTATAGTGCAGCATAGGAGCCTATATACCAGCATAGGCCGTGCGTACGGGCCGTATATAGGCGTGCATATGCGCCTATAGTGTAGCATAGGAGCCTATATACCAGCATAGGCCGTGCGTACGGGCCGTATATAGGCGTGCATAGGCGCCTATAGTGTAGCATAGGAGCCTATATACCAGCATAGGCCGTGCGTACGGGCCGTATATAGGCGTGCATAGGCGCCTATAGTGTAGCATAGGAGCCTATATACCAGCATAGGCCGTGCGTACGGGCCGTATATAGGCGTGCATAGGCGCCTATAGTGTAGCATAGGAGCCTATATACCAGCATAGGCCGTGCGTACGGGCCGTATATAGGCGTGCATATGCGCCTATAGTGTAGCATAGGAGCCTATATACCAGCATAGGCCGTGCGTACGGGCCGTATATAGGCGTGCATAGGCGCCTATAGTGTAGCATAGGAGCCTATATACCAGCATAGGCCGTGCGTACGGGCCGTATATAGGCGTGCATAGGCGCCTATAGTGTAGCATAGGAGCCTATATACCAGCATAGGCCGTGCGTACGGGCCGTATATAGGCGTGCATAGGCGCCTATAGTGTAGCATAGGAGCCTATATACCAGCATAGGCCGTGCGTACGGGCCGTATATAGGCGTGCATATGCGCCTATAGTGCAGCATAGGAGCCTATATACCAGCATAGGCCGTGCGTACGGGCCGTATATAGGCGTGCATATGCGCCTATAGTGTAGCATAGGAGCCTATATACCAGCATAGTCCGTGCGTACGGGCCGTATATAGGCGTGCATAGGCGCCTATAGTGTAGCATAGGAGCCTATATACCAGCATAGGCCCTGCGTACGGGCCGTATATAGGCGTGCATATGCGCCTATAGTGTAGCATAGGAGCCTATATGCCAGCATAGGCCGTGCGTACGGGCCGTATATAGGCGTGCATAGGCGCCTATAGTGTAGCATAGGAGCCTATATACCAGCATAGGCCGTGCGTACGGGCCGTATATAGGCGTGCATATGCGCCTATAGTGTAGCATAGGAGCCTATATACCAGCATAGGCCGTGCGTACGGGCCGTATATAGGCGTGCATATGCGCCTATAGTGTAGCATAGGAGCCTATATACCAGCATAGGCCGTGCGTACGGGCCGTATATAGGCGTGCATAGGCGCCTATAGTGTAGCATAGGAGCCTATATACCAGCATAGGCCCTGCGTACGGGCCGTATATAGGCGTGCATATGCGCCTATAGTGTAGCATAGGAGCCTATATGCCAGCATAGGCCGTGCGTACGGGCCGTATATAGGCGTGCATATGCGCCTATAGTGTAGCATAGGAGCCTATATACCAGCATAGGCCGTGCGTACGGGCCGTATATAGGCGTGCATAGGCGCCTATAGTGTAGCATAGGAGCCTATATACCAGCATAGGCCGTGCGTACGGGCCGTATATAGGCGTGCATAGGCGCCTATAGTGTAGCATAGGAGCCTATATGCCAGCATAGGCCGTGCGTACGGGCCGTATATAGGCGTGCATATGCGCCTATAGTGTAGCATAGGAGCCTATATGCCAGCATAGGCCGTGCGTACGGGCCGTATATAGGCGTGCATAGGCGCCTATAGTGTAGCATAGGAGCCTATATACCAGCATAGGCCGTGCGTACGGGCCGTATATAGGCGTGCATAGGCGCCTATAGTGTAGCATAGGAGCCTATATACCAGCATAGGCCGTGCGTACGGGCCGTATATAGGCGTGCATATGCGCCTATAGTGTAGCATAGGAGCCTATATACCAGCATAGGCCGTGCGTACGGGCCGTATATAGGCGTGCATAGGCGCCTATAGTGTAGCATAGGAGCCTATATACCAGCATAGGCCCTGCGTACGGGCCGTATATAGGCGTGCATATGCGCCTATAGTGTAGCATAGGAGCCTATATGCCAGCATAGGCCGTGCGTACGGGCCGTATATAGGCGTGCATATGCGCCTATAGTGTAGCATAGGAGCCTATATACCAGCATAGGCCGTGCGTACGGGCCGTATATAGGCGTGCATATGCGCCTATAGTGTAGCATAGGAGCCTATATACCAGCATAGGCCGTGCGTACGGGCCGTATATAGGCGTGCATAGGCGCCTATAGTGTAGCATAGGAGCCTATATACCAGCATAGGCCGTGCGTACGGGCCGTATATAGGCGTGCATAGGCGCCTATAGTGTAGCATAGGAGCCTATATGCCAGCATAGGCCGTGCGTACGGGCCGTATATAGGCGTGCATATGCGCCTATAGTGTAGCATAGGAGCCTATATACCAGCATAGGCCGTGCGTACTTGCCGTATATAGGCGTGCATATGCGCCTATAGTGCAGCATAGGAGCCTATATACCAGCATAGGCCGTGCGTACGGGCCGTATATAGGCGTGCATATGCGCCTATAGTGTAGCATAGGAGCCTATATACCAGCATAGGCCGTGCGTACGGGCCGTATATAGGCGTGCATAGGCGCCTATAGTGTAGCATAGGAGCCTATATACCAGCATAGGCCGTGCGTACGGGCCGTATATAGGCGTGCATAGGCGCCTATAGTGTAGCATAGGAGCCTATATACCAGCATAGGCCGTGCGTACGGGCCGTATATAGGCGTGCATATGCGCCTATAGTGTAGCATAGGAGCCTATATGCCAGCATAGGCCGTGCCTGCGTTCTGTATTGCACCATCGGCCATGTAACTGCGATTTTATGTACTCGGGTCATCGGCGGGGGTAACTCACCCTCCTTTCAGGTTTTTGTTTCAGTTTTTTCGAAATTCGTCCGAAGAAATATTTTGCTAGGTCGGAGATATTACACTGGGTCATGCAGCACGCATTTGTACAACTGCACAAAAAAAAATAATCGGGAAAAATTAATTTTTGAAAAAGTTATAGCAAAAAAACCTATTTATTGCAGCCATTCTGAGACCCTCATCTAGTTCTGTATGTTATATAGGGAGTACCCTCTCTCCTCGGAGAGTCCGAGTTACTACCGCCGTTTACCCGTCTATATGGAGTTACCATAGGCCGTGCATATAGTATATAGGCTTGCATGGGGAGTCTATGTAGGCTATAGGTATGGGTCTATATGGTGCATATGGGCTGGCATATGGGCTTGTGGGCCGGCATACGAGCCTATAGGCTTGCATAGGGAGTCTATATAGGCTATAGGTATGGGCCTATACAGTGCATATGGGCTGGCATATGGGCTTGTGGGCCGGCATACGAGCCCATGGGCCGGCATGCGAGCCTATAGGCTTGCATAGGGAGTCCATATGGGCTATAGGTATAGGCCTATACAATGCATATAGGCTGGTATATGGGCCTATAGGCCAGCATACGGGTCCATAAGAGAGTCAAGGTTACCACCGCCGTTTACCCGTCTATATGGAGTTGCAATAGGCCGTGTATGTAGTGTATAGGCTTGCATAGGGAGTCTGTATAGGCTATAGGTATGGGCTTATACAGCGCATATAGGCCGGTATATGAGCCTATAGTCCAGCATACGAGCCTATAGGCTTGCATAGGGAGTCTATATAGGCTATAGGTATGGGCCTATACAGTGCATATGGGCTGGCATATGGGCTTGTGGGCCGGCATACGAGCCCATGGGCCGGCATGCGAGCCTATAGGCTTGCATAGGGAGTCCATATGGGCTATAGGTATAGGCCTATACAATGCATATAGGCTGGTATATGGGCCTATAGGCCAGCATACGGGTCCATAAGAGAGTCAAGGTTACCACCGCCGTTTACCCGTCTATATGGAGTTGCAATAGGCCGTGTATGTAGTGTATAGGCTTGCATAGGGAGTCTGTATAGGCTATAGGTATGGGCTTATACAGCGCATACAGGCCGGTATATGAGCCTATAGTCCAGCATACGAGCCTATAGGCTTGCATAGGGAGTCTATATAGGCTATAGATATGGGCCTGTATGGTGCATATAGGCTATGATGCGCATATATATTTGACTCTATATGGACCCGTTGGTCTATATAGAGCCTAAAGGTCCACACATATTTTTTTCCAAGTTCATCTCAGTGTTATTTTTTATCATCCAGTTTGTAACTCATCTAGTTTTGCATGATATATGTGGGGTGACGCCCACCGGTCACATCCAGTCGCTTGGCCTAATTGTAGCATAGATGCCCCTGGCCTGCGTGCTCGATGGTGACAATCCTGAAGCTTGCTATGTTGCCGTGTTCTTACTGACCTACCCCGGGCTACGGCTTGGGTTGGTGCGGCGATCGTCTGTTTCCGTGTGCCGGTGGATATCGCCTTGGTGGCGTGCCCCTGCCGCGGTTGCTCGTAACTGGGTGTGGGGTGAATTTCCTCGCATATGAAGTGGGATGGCTGCTCGCTCCTTAGCGGAGGGCTGGTTCTTCGGGGCTGGTCATTCGTTCTCGAGTGTGGCGTGCCTCTCTTGAGCTGATTAATCCGATTGGCTTGTCCTGTAAGCCGGGCGACCAGGTGCAGGTTGCTTTGGTGGTGCATGATCGATATTCGCTAGCAGGAAACTGCTGTATGAATGGGAATGTGACGCCCGGGGCAACGTCTCTTCCTGTGAAAACATGTGGTGGTGCGCATGTGAAGCTAACGCTCCGTGAAACCGCGACACGGTCCAGCGGCTAGCTCGTTGATTTTGATCCTGTGCCCCGACGGCTTCGGCTGAACGGGTTGAGGACTGTGAATAATCTGGTTGATCCTGCCAGTAGTCATATGCTTGTCTCAGAGATTAAGCCATGCATGTCTAAGTACATACCTTTAAACGGTGAAACCGCGAATGGCTCATTAAATCAGCTATGGTTCCTTGGATCGTACATACTACATGGATAACTGTAGTAATTCTAGAGCTAATACATGCCACTATGCCCTGACCCGCGAGGGAACGGGTGGATTTATTAGAACAGAACCAACCGGGGGCGGCTTCGGTCGTCCCTGTTGCATTCTGTGATGACTCTGGATAACTTCACTGATCGCAGTCGGCCTTGTGTCGGCGACGGATCTTTCAAATGTCTGCCCTATCAATTTTCGATGGTAGGTGACCTGCCTACCATGGTGCTAACGGGTAACGGGGAATCAGGGTTCGATTCCGGAGAGGGAGCCTGAGAAACGGCTACCACTTCCAAGGAAGGCAGCAGGCACGCAAATTACCCAATCCCGGCACGGGGAGGTAGTGACGAAAAATACGGATACGGGACTCACTAGAGGCTCCGTAATTCGAATGAGTACAATTTAAATCCTTTAACGAGGATCAACTGGAGGGCAAGTCTGGTGCCAGCAGCCGCGGTAACTCCAGCTCCAGAAGCGTATATTAAAGTTGTTGCAGTTAAAAAGCTCGTAGTTGGATCTGGGTCGCATGGCTACATGCCGTCGCTCGTGGGTCTGGCCTGGTTACTGCCGGGTTGAGCTTGCGAGTCGGTCTCGTGGTTGTGCTTCCTTTCTGCTGTGTCTGTTTACAGGTGTCAGCGTGACTGGTGGGCTTGCCTGCTAGTCTGTTGGCATGCTTCTTGGTGCCTTTAATCGGGTGTCGGAGGCGGACAGCACGTTTACTTTGAACAAATTTGAGTGCTCAAAGCAGGCCTTTGTGCCTGAAAATTCTTGCATGGAATAATGGAATAGGACTTCGGTTCTATTTTGTTGGTTTTCGGATCCGAAGTAATGGTTAAGAGGGACAGACGGGGGCATTTGTATGGCGGTGTTAGAGGTGAAATTCTTGGATCGCCGCCAGACAAACTACAGCGAAAGCATTTGCCAAGGATGTTTTCATTGATCTTGAGCGAAAGTCAGAGGTTCGAAGACGATCAGATACCGTCCTAGTTCTGACCATAAACGATGCCAACTGACGATCCGTGGTGGTTCTTTATGTGTCCCCACGGGCAGTCCCCGGGAAACCCTTAAGTCTTTGGGCTCCGGGGGAAGTATGGTTGCAAAGCTGAAACTTAAAGGAATTGACGGAAGGGCACCACCAGGAGTGGAGCCTGCGGCTTAATTCGACTCAACACGGGAAAACTCACCCGGCCCGGACACTGTGAGGATTGACAGATTGATAGCTCTTTCTTGATTCGGTGGTTGGTGGTGCATGGCCGTTCTTAGTTGGTGGAGCGATTTGTCTGGTTAATTCCGATAACGAACGAGACTCTGGCCTGCTAAATAGTATGCCTGTCCTCTGTGCTCGTGCAGGTTGCGTTGTCCATTGCCTCCTCGTGGGGTAGTGGTTACGTTGACCGGCGGGTGCGGCGCAGGTACTTACTTCTTAGAGGGACAAGCGGTATTCAGTCGCACGAAATTGAGCAATAACAGGTCTGTGATGCCCTTAGATGTCCGGGGCCGCACGTGCGCTACAATGACGGTTTCAGCGAGTTTGGAATCCTGGCCTGAGCAGGTTGGGTAAACTGTATCATAACCGTCGTGACTGGGATCGGGGCTTGCAATTGTTCCCCGTGAACGAGGAATTCCTGGTAAGTGCAAGTCATAAGCTTGCGCTGATTACGTCCCTGCCCTTTGTACACACCGCCCGTCGCTACTACCGATTGAATGGTTTAGCAAGGTCCTCGGATTGGTGCCATTGTAGTGGCTTCGGCCGCTCGACCGGTGCTGAGAAGACGACCAAACTTGATCATTTAGAGGAAGTAAAAGTCGTAACAAGGTTTCCGTAGGTGAACCTGCGGAAGGATCATTACCTGAAAATCTACTCTCACACAAGCGATACACGTGTGACCGTCATGTCATGCGATAAAAATTTGCGGACGGCTATGCCTGGCTCATTGAGGTCACAGCATATCCGAACACTGATGGGGTGCCTACCTGTATGATACTCCGATGGTATGCTTGCGTCTCTCGGGGCGCTTGTCCAAGCCAGGAGAACGGGTTGTACTGCCACGATTGGTAGTGCTAGGCTTAAAGAGGAGATTTGGGCTACGGCCCTGCTCCCGCCCTATGAACTGTTTCATTACTACATTTACACTGTTAAAGTGGTACTGAATGGCTTGCCATTCTTTGCCATTGCCCTCGCATGCACCCGGTCCTTGTGGCTGGACTGCACGTACGTCGCCCGGCGGTGCCTATCCCGGGTTGGACTGATAACCTGGTCTTTGACCATACGTACAACTCTGAACGGTGGATCACTCGGCTCGTGTGTCGATGAAGAGCGCAGCCAACTGTGTGAATTAATGCAAACTGCATACTGCTTTGAACATCGACATCTTGAACGCATATTGCGGCCATGGGTTAGCCTGTGGCCACGCCTGTCCGAGGGTCGGCTTATAAACTATCACGACGCCCAAAAAGTCGTGGCTTGGGTTTTGCCAGCTGGCGTGATCTCCTCTATGAGTAATCATGTGAGGTGCCAGATCTATGGCGTTTCCCTAATGTATCCGGATGCACCCTTGTCTTGGCAGAAAGCCGTGGTGAGGTGCAGTGGCGGAATCGTGGTTTAATAATCGGGTTGGTACTCAGTTGTCAGTGTGTTTGGCGATCCCCTAGTCGGCACACTTATGATTTCTGGGATAATTCCATACCAGGCACGTTCCGTCACTGTCACTTTGTCATTGGTTTGATGCTGAACTTGGTCATGTGTCTGATGCTATTTTCATATAGCGACGGTACCCTTCGTGGTCTGTCTTCCTGACCTCGGTTCAGACGTGATTACCCGCTGAACTTAAGCATATCACTAAGCGGAGGAAAAGAAACTAACCAGGATTCCCTTAGTAACGGCGAGTGAACAGGGAAAAGCCCAGCACCGAAGCCTGTGGTCATTTGGCCCCTAGGCAATGTGGTGTTCAGGTTAGCTCGCGAAGATGCTGCTCCACCCTAAGTCCTATAATGAGTAAGGTTACTCGGACATGGCCCAATGAGGGTGAAAGGCCCGTGGGGGTGGAGATTCAGAATGGCCAGTATCTTCCTGAGCAGACCTTGGAGTCGGGTTGTTTGTGAATGCAGCCCAAAGCGGGTGGTAAACTCCATCCAAGGCTAAATACTAGCACGAGTCCGATAGCGAACAAGTACCGTGAGGGAAAGTTGAAAAGTACTTTGAAGAGA
>CANUEZ040000617.1:0-27434 GCA_948099385.1 Fasciola hepatica | reverse complement strand
CTCGTATTGCATTACCTCGAGGATTGGCCCACTGATGGAAACAATAGAAGTATTTGGTCCATAGTGGGAAATCCACAAACACGTGGGTCCATGCTTGGCGTGTGTGGGCTGACCATGACCGTGGTAGTCCCTTGCACTTTCTAGAAGATCTAGAATAGTACGAGGCATCAAACACACATGGGTCTTCGCACGAGTACGTAATAAGACACCGGTTCACCATTCCTGTCTATGGTAGGGGGAGATAGATAGGTGGAGAGAGTGAGAGACGGGAAGATATAAATGATCGGAGATAAGAGTAGTATGTTTGGCACACAATCTGACCTCGTTCTATGCACGTTAATGTGTCTGCTTATTCACCAGTGATCACTGGATGATTGGGATTTGAAAGAATATTTGCACGGTGAGTAGAAATGGGAAACAGATAGACTCGTTTCACGTAGATACTTGCTAGGTGGCAATTGTTGATCGTGTTTTTGCAAATGAGCATGCGGGTTCCGTTTGGGTAGTTTCAATGTGGTATTGGACATAGTGCGTCTCTTGGTTATCGCTTCTCGGCTCTCTGAGCTAAGATCATGTGTAGTATCTGTTCTTTGCAGTGTAATTTCTGCAACGGTCTCTAAATTGAGACCAATGAAATTACCTGTATTTTTCTACACCGGACGGGTGCTGTGAGCTTGCTCAACCCCGTCCACGGGTCGGCCTCGTATTGCATTACCTCGAGGATTGGCCCACTGATGGAAACAATAGAAGTATTTGGTCCATAGTGGGAAATCCACAAACACGTGGGTCCATGCTTGGCGTGTGTGGGCTGACCATGACCGTGGTAGTCCCTTGCACTTTCTAGAAGATCTAGAATAGTACGAGGCATCAAACACACATGGGTCTTCGCACGAGTACGTAATAAGACACCGGTTCACCATTCCTGTCTATGGTAGGGGGAGATAGATAGGTGGAGAGAGTGAGAGACGGGAAGATATAAATGATCGGAGATAAGAGTAGTATGTTTGGCACACAATCTGACCTCGTTCTATGCACGTTAATGTGTCTGCTTATTCACCAGTGATCACTGGATGCATTGGGATTTGAAAGAATATTTGCACGGTGAGTAGAAATGGGAAACAGATAGACTCGTTTCACGTAGATACTTGCTAGGTGGCAATTGTTGATCGTGTTTTTGCAAATGAGCATGCGGGTTCCGTTTGGGTAGTTTCAATGTGGTATTGGACATAGTGCGTCTCTTGGTTATCGCTTCTCGGCTCTCTGAGCTAAGATCATGTGTAGTATCTGTTCTTTGCAGTGTAATTTCTGCAACGGTCTCTAAATTGAGACCAATGAAATTACCTGTATTTTTCTACACCGGACGGGTGCTGTGAGCTTGCTCAACCCCGTCCACGGGTCGGCCTCGTATTGCATTACCTCGAGGATTGGCCCACTGATGGAAACAATAGAAGTATTTGGTCCATAGTGGGAAATCCACAAACACGTGGGTCCATGCTTGGCGTGTGTGGGCTGACCATGACCGTGGTAGTCCCTTGCACTTTCTAGAAGATCTAGAATAGTACGAGGCATCAAACACACATGGGTCTTCGCACGAGTACGTAATAAGACACCGGTTCACCATTCCTGTCTATGGTAGGGGGAGATAGATAGGTGGAGAGAGTGAGAGACGGGAAGATATAAATGATCGGAGATAAGAGTAGTATGTTTGGCACACAATCTGACCTCGTTCTATGCACGTTAATGTGTCTGCTTATTCACCAGTGATCACTGGATGATTGGGATTTGAAAGAATATTTGCACGGTGAGTAGAAATGGGAAACAGATAGACTCGTTTCACGTAGATACTTGCTAGGTGGCAATTGTTGATCGTGTTTTTGCAAATGAGCATGCGGGTTCCGTTTGGGTAGTTTCAATGTGGTATTGGACATAGTGCGTCTCTTGGTTATCGCTTCTCGGCTCTCTGAGCTAAGATCATGTGTAGTATCTGTTCTTTGCAGTGTAATTTCTGCAACGGTCTCTAAATTGAGACCAATGAAATTACCTGTATTTTTCTACACCGGACGGGTGCTGTGAGCTTGCTCAACCCCGTCCACGGGTCGGCCTCGTATTGCATTACCTCGAGGATTGGCCCACTGATGGAAACAATAGAAGTATTTGGTCCATAGTGGGAAATCCACAAACACGTGGGTCCATGCTTGGCGTGTGTGGGCTGACCATGACCGTGGTAGTCCCTTGCACTTTCTAGAAGATCTAGAATAGTACGAGGCATCAAACACACATGGGTCTTCGCACGAGTACGTAATAAGACACCGGTTCACCATTCCTGTCTATGGTAGGGGGAGATAGATAGGTGGAGAGAGTGAGAGACGGGAAGATATAAATGATCGGAGATAAGAGTAGTATGTTTGGCACACAATCTGACCTCGTTCTATGCACGTTAATGTGTCTGCTTATTCACCAGTGATCACTGGATGATTGGGATTTGAAAGAATATTTGCACGGTGAGTAGAAATGGGAAACAGATAGACTCGTTTCACGTAGATACTTGCTAGGTGGCAATTGTTGATCGTGTTTTTGCAAATGAGCATGCGGGTTCCGTTTGGGTAGTTTCAATGTGGTATTGGACATAGTGCGTCTCTTGGTTATCGCTTCTCGGCTCTCTGAGCTAAGATCATGTGTAGTATCTGTTCTTTGCAGTGTAATTTCTGCAACGGTCTCTAAATTGAGACCAATGAAATTACCTGTATTTTTCTACACCGGACGGGTGCTGTGAGCTTGCTCAACCCCGTCCACGGGTCGGCCTCGTATTGCATTACCTCGAGGATTGGCCCACTGATGGAAACAATAGAAGTATTTGGTCCATAGTGGGAAATCCACAAACACGTGGGTCCATGCTTGGCGTGTGTGGGCTGACCATGACCGTGGTAGTCCCTTGCACTTTCTAGAAGATCTAGAATAGTACGAGGCATCAAACACACATGGGTCTTCGCACGAGTACGTAATAAGACACCGGTTCACCATTCCTGTCTATGGTAGGGGGAGATAGATAGGTGGAGAGAGTGAGAGACGGGAAGATATAAATGATCGGAGATAAGAGTAGTATGTTTGGCACACAATCTGACCTCGTTCTATGCACGTTAATGTGTCTGCTTATTCACCAGTGATCACTGGATGATTGGGATTTGAAAGAATATTTGCACGGTGAGTAGAAATGGGAAACAGATAGACTCGTTTCACGTAGATACTTGCTAGGTGGCAATTGTTGATCGTGTTTTTGCAAATGAGCATGCGGGTTCCGTTTGGGTAGTTTCAATGTGGTATTGGACATAGTGCGTCTCTTGGTTATCGCTTCTCGGCTCTCTGAGCTAAGATCATGTGTAGTATCTGTTCTTTGCAGTGTAATTTCTGCAACGGTCTCTAAATTGAGACCAATGAAATTACCTGTATTTTTCTACACCGGACGGGTGCTGTGAGCTTGCTCAACCCCGTCCACGGGTCGGCCTCGTATTGCATTACCTCGAGGATTGGCCCACTGATGGAAACAATAGAAGTATTTGGTCCATAGTGGGAAATCCACAAACACGTGGGTCCATGCTTGGCGTGTGTGGGCTGACCATGACCGTGGTAGTCCCTTGCACTTTCTAGAAGATCTAGAATAGTACGAGGCATCAAACACACATGGGTCTTCGCACGAGTACGTAATAAGACACCGGTTCACCATTCCTGTCTATGGTAGGGGGAGATAGATAGGTGGAGAGAGTGAGAGACGGGAAGATATAAATGATCGGAGATAAGAGTAGTATGTTTGGCACACAATCTGACCTCGTTCTATGCACGTTAATGTGTCTGCTTATTCACCAGTGATCACTGGATGATTGGGATTTGAAAGAATATTTGCACGGTGAGTAGAAATGGGAAACAGATAGACTCGTTTCACGTAGATACTTGCTAGGTGGCAATTGTTGATCGTGTTTTTGCAAATGAGCATGCGGGTTCCGTTTGGGTAGTTTCAATGTGGTATTGGACATAGTGCGTCTCTTGGTTATCGCTTCTCGGCTCTCTGAGCTAAGATCATGTGTAGTATCTGTTCTTTGCAGTGTAATTTCTGCAACGGTCTCTAAATTGAGACCAATGAAATTACCTGTATTTTTCTACACCGGACGGGTGCTGTGAGCTTGCTCAACCCCGTCCACGGGTCGGCCTCGTATTGCATTACCTCGAGGATTGGCCCACTGATGGAAACAATAGAAGTATTTGGTCCATAGTGGGAAATCCACAAACACGTGGGTCCATGCTTGGCGTGTGTGGGCTGACCATGACCGTGGTAGTCCCTTGCACTTTCTAGAAGATCTAGAATAGTACGAGGCATCAAACACACATGGGTCTTCGCACGAGTACGTAATAAGACACCGGTTCACCATTCCTGTCTATGGTAGGGGGAGATAGATAGGTGGAGAGAGTGAGAGACGGGAAGATATAAATGATCGGAGATAAGAGTAGTATGTTTGGCACACAATCTGACCTCGTTCTATGCACGTTAATGTGTCTGCTTATTCACCAGTGATCACTGGATGATTGGGATTTGAAAGAATATTTGCACGGTGAGTAGAAATGGGAAACAGATAGACTCGTTTCACGTAGATACTTGCTAGGTGGCAATTGTTGATCGTGTTTTTGCAAATGAGCATGCGGGTTCCGTTTGGGTAGTTTCAATGTGGTATTGGACATAGTGCGTCTCTTGGTTATCGCTTCTCGGCTCTCTGAGCTAAGATCATGTGTAGTATCTGTTCTTTGCAGTGTAATTTCTGCAACGGTCTCTAAATTGAGACCAATGAAATTACCTGTATTTTTCTACACCGGACGGGTGCTGTGAGCTTGCTCAACCCCGTCCACGGGTCGGCCTCGTATTGCATTACCTCGAGGATTGGCCCACTGATGGAAACAATAGAAGTATTTGGTCCATAGTGGGAAATCCACAAACACGTGGGTCCATGCTTGGCGTGTGTGGGCTGACCATGACCGTGGTAGTCCCTTGCACTTTCTAGAAGATCTAGAATAGTACGAGGCATCAAACACACATGGGTCTTCGCACGAGTACGTAATAAGACACCGGTTCACCATTCCTGTCTATGGTAGGGGGAGATAGATAGGTGGAGAGAGTGAGAGACGGGAAGATATAAATGATCGGAGATAAGAGTAGTATGTTTGGCACACAATCTGACCTCGTTCTATGCACGTTAATGTGTCTGCTTATTCACCAGTGATCACTGGATGATTGGGATTTGAAAGAATATTTGCACGGTGAGTAGAAATGGGAAACAGATAGACTCGTTTCACGTAGATACTTGCTAGGTGGCAATTGTTGATCGTGTTTTTGCAAATGAGCATGCGGGTTCCGTTTGGGTAGTTTCAATGTGGTATTGGACATAGTGCGTCTCTTGGTTATCGCTTCTCGGCTCTCTGAGCTAAGATCATGTGTAGTATCTGTTCTTTGCAGTGTAATTTCTGCAACGGTCTCTAAATTGAGACCAATGAAATTACCTGTATTTTTCTACACCGGACGGGTGCTGTGAGCTTGCTCAACCCCGTCCACGGGTCGGCCTCGTATTGCATTACCTCGAGGATTGGCCCACTGATGGAAACAATAGAAGTATTTGGTCCATAGTGGGAAATCCACAAACACGTGGGTCCATGCTTGGCGTGTGTGGGCTGACCATGACCGTGGTAGTCCCTTGCACTTTCTAGAAGATCTAGAATAGTACGAGGCATCAAACACACATGGGTCTTCGCACGAGTACGTAATAAGACACCGGTTCACCATTCCTGTCTATGGTAGGGGGAGATAGATAGGTGGAGAGAGTGAGAGACGGGAAGATATAAATGATCGGAGATAAGAGTAGTATGTTTGGCACACAATCTGACCTCGTTCTATGCACGTTAATGTGTCTGCTTATTCACCAGTGATCACTGGATGATTGGGATTTGAAAGAATATTTGCACGGTGAGTAGAAATGGGAAACAGATAGACTCGTTTCACGTAGATACTTGCTAGGTGGCAATTGTTGATCGTGTTTTTGCAAATGAGCATGCGGGTTCCGTTTGGGTAGTTTCAATGTGGTATTGGACATAGTGCGTCTCTTGGTTATCGCTTCTCGGCTCTCTGAGCTAAGATCATGTGTAGTATCTGTTCTTTGCAGTGTAATTTCTGCAACGGTCTCTAAATTGAGACCAATGAAATTACCTGTATTTTTCTACACCGGACGGGTGCTGTGAGCTTGCTCAACCCCGTCCACGGGTCGGCCTCGTATTGCATTACCTCGAGGATTGGCCCACTGATGGAAACAATAGAAGTATTTGGTCCATAGTGGGAAATCCACAAACACGTGGGTCCATGCTTGGCGTGTGTGGGCTGACCATGACCGTGGTAGTCCCTTGCACTTTCTAGAAGATCTAGAATAGTACGAGGCATCAAACACACATGGGTCTTCGCACGAGTACGTAATAAGACACCGGTTCACCATTCCTGTCTATGGTAGGGGGAGATAGATAGGTGGAGAGAGTGAGAGACGGGAAGATATAAATGATCGGAGATAAGAGTAGTATGTTTGGCACACAATCTGACCTCGTTCTATGCACGTTAATGTGTCTGCTTATTCACCAGTGATCACTGGATGATTGGGATTTGAAAGAATATTTGCACGGTGAGTAGAAATGGGAAACAGATAGACTCGTTTCACGTAGATACTTGCTAGGTGGCAATTGTTGATCGTGTTTTTGCAAATGAGCATGCGGGTTCCGTTTGGGTAGTTTCAATGTGGTATTGGACATAGTGCGTCTCTTGGTTATCGCTTCTCGGCTCTCTGAGCTAAGATCATGTGTAGTATCTGTTCTTTGCAGTGTAATTTCTGCAACGGTCTCTAAATTGAGACCAATGAAATTACCTGTATTTTTCTACACCGGACGGGTGCTGTGAGCTTGCTCAACCCCGTCCACGGGTCGGCCTCGTATTGCATTACCTCGAGGATTGGCCCACTGATGGAAACAATAGAAGTATTTGGTCCATAGTGGGAAATCCACAAACACGTGGGTCCATGCTTGGCGTGTGTGGGCTGACCATGACCGTGGTAGTCCCTTGCACTTTCTAGAAGATCTAGAATAGTACGAGGCATCAAACACACATGGGTCTTCGCACGAGTACGTAATAAGACACCGGTTCACCATTCCTGTCTATGGTAGGGGGAGATAGATAGGTGGAGAGAGTGAGAGACGGGAAGATATAAATGATCGGAGATAAGAGTAGTATGTTTGGCACACAATCTGACCTCGTTCTATGCACGTTAATGTGTCTGCTTATTCACCAGTGATCACTGGATGATTGGGATTTGAAAGAATATTTGCACGGTGAGTAGAAATGGGAAACAGATAGACTCGTTTCACGTAGATACTTGCTAGGTGGCAATTGTTGATCGTGTTTTTGCAAATGAGCATGCGGGTTCCGTTTGGGTAGTTTCAATGTGGTATTGGACATAGTGCGTCTCTTGGTTATCGCTTCTCGGCTCTCTGAGCTAAGATCATGTGTAGTATCTGTTCTTTGCAGTGTAATTTCTGCAACGGTCTCTAAATTGAGACCAATGAAATTACCTGTATTTTTCTACACCGGACGGGTGCTGTGAGCTTGCTCAACCCCGTCCACGGGTCGGCCTCGTATTGCATTACCTCGAGGATTGGCCCACTGATGGAAACAATAGAAGTATTTGGTCCATAGTGGGAAATCCACAAACACGTGGGTCCATGCTTGGCGTGTGTGGGCTGACCATGACCGTGGTAGTCCCTTGCACTTTCTAGAAGATCTAGAATAGTACGAGGCATCAAACACACATGGGTCTTCGCACGAGTACGTAATAAGACACCGGTTCACCATTCCTGTCTATGGTAGGGGGAGATAGATAGGTGGAGAGAGTGAGAGACGGGAAGATATAAATGATCGGAGATAAGAGTAGTATGTTTGGCACACAATCTGACCTCGTTCTATGCACGTTAATGTGTCTGCTTATTCACCAGTGATCACTGGATGATTGGGATTTGAAAGAATATTTGCACGGTGAGTAGAAATGGGAAACAGATAGACTCGTTTCACGTAGATACTTGCTAGGTGGCAATTGTTGATCGTGTTTTTGCAAATGAGCATGCGGGTTCCGTTTGGGTAGTTTCAATGTGGTATTGGACATAGTGCGTCTCTTGGTTATCGCTTCTCGGCTCTCTGAGCTAAGATCATGTGTAGTATCTGTTCTTTGCAGTGTAATTTCTGCAACGGTCTCTAAATTGAGACCAATGAAATTACCTGTATTTTTCTACACCGGACGGGTGCTGTGAGCTTGCTCAACCCCGTCCACGGGTCGGCCTCGTATTGCATTACCTCGAGGATTGGCCCACTGATGGAAACAATAGAAGTATTTGGTCCATAGTGGGAAATCCACAAACACGTGGGTCCATGCTTGGCGTGTGTGGGCTGACCATGACCGTGGTAGTCCCTTGCACTTTCTAGAAGATCTAGAATAGTACGAGGCATCAAACACACATGGGTCTTCGCACGAGTACGTAATAAGACACCGGTTCACCATTCCTGTCTATGGTAGGGGGAGATAGATAGGTGGAGAGAGTGAGAGACGGGAAGATATAAATGATCGGAGATAAGAGTAGTATGTTTGGCACACAATCTGACCTCGTTCTATGCACGTTAATGTGTCTGCTTATTCACCAGTGATCACTGGATGATTGGGATTTGAAAGAATATTTGCACGGTGAGTAGAAATGGGAAACAGATAGACTCGTTTCACGTAGATACTTGCTAGGTGGCAATTGTTGATCGTGTTTTTGCAAATGAGCATGCGGGTTCCGTTTGGGTAGTTTCAATGTGGTATTGGACATAGTGCGTCTCTTGGTTATCGCTTCTCGGCTCTCTGAGCTAAGATCATGTGTAGTATCTGTTCTTTGCAGTGTAATTTCTGCAACGGTCTCTAAATTGAGACCAATGAAATTACCTGTATTTTTCTACACCGGACGGGTGCTGTGAGCTTGCTCAACCCCGTCCACGGGTCGGCCTCGTATTGCATTACCTCGAGGATTGGCCCACTGATGGAAACAATAGAAGTATTTGGTCCATAGTGGGAAATCCACAAACACGTGGGTCCATGCTTGGCGTGTGTGGGCTGACCATGACCGTGGTAGTCCCTTGCACTTTCTAGAAGATCTAGAATAGTACGAGGCATCAAACACACATGGGTCTTCGCACGAGTACGTAATAAGACACCGGTTCACCATTCCTGTCTATGGTAGGGGGAGATAGATAGGTGGAGAGAGTGAGAGACGGGAAGATATAAATGATCGGAGATAAGAGTAGTATGTTTGGCACACAATCTGACCTCGTTCTATGCACGTTAATGTGTCTGCTTATTCACCAGTGATCACTGGATGATTGGGATTTGAAAGAATATTTGCACGGTGAGTAGAAATGGGAAACAGATAGACTCGTTTCACGTAGATACTTGCTAGGTGGCAATTGTTGATCGTGTTTTTGCAAATGAGCATGCGGGTTCCGTTTGGGTAGTTTCAATGTGGTATTGGACATAGTGCGTCTCTTGGTTATCGCTTCTCGGCTCTCTGAGCTAAGATCATGTGTAGTATCTGTTCTTTGCAGTGTAATTTCTGCAACGGTCTCTAAATTGAGACCAATGAAATTACCTGTATTTTTCTACACCGGACGGGTGCTGTGAGCTTGCTCAACCCCGTCCACGGGTCGGCCTCGTATTGCATTACCTCGAGGATTGGCCCACTGATGGAAACAATAGAAGTATTTGGTCCATAGTGGGAAATCCACAAACACGTGGGTCCATGCTTGGCGTGTGTGGGCTGACCATGACCGTGGTAGTCCCTTGCACTTTCTAGAAGATCTAGAATAGTACGAGGCATCAAACACACATGGGTCTTCGCACGAGTACGTAATAAGACACCGGTTCACCATTCCTGTCTATGGTAGGGGGAGATAGATAGGTGGAGAGAGTGAGAGACGGGAAGATATAAATGATCGGAGATAAGAGTAGTATGTTTGGCACACAATCTGACCTCGTTCTATGCACGTTAATGTGTCTGCTTATTCACCAGTGATCACTGGATGATTGGGATTTGAAAGAATATTTGCACGGTGAGTAGAAATGGGAAACAGATAGACTCGTTTCACGTAGATACTTGCTAGGTGGCAATTGTTGATCGTGTTTTTGCAAATGAGCATGCGGGTTCCGTTTGGGTAGTTTCAATGTGGTATTGGACATAGTGCGTCTCTTGGTTATCGCTTCTCGGCTCTCTGAGCTAAGATCATGTGTAGTATCTGTTCTTTGCAGTGTAATTTCTGCAACGGTCTCTAAATTGAGACCAATGAAATTACCTGTATTTTTCTACACCGGACGGGTGCTGTGAGCTTGCTCAACCCCGTCCACGGGTCGGCCTCGTATTGCATTACCTCGAGGATTGGCCCACTGATGGAAACAATAGAAGTATTTGGTCCATAGTGGGAAATCCACAAACACGTGGGTCCATGCTTGGCGTGTGTGGGCTGACCATGACCGTGGTAGTCCCTTGCACTTTCTAGAAGATCTAGAATAGTACGAGGCATCAAACACACATGGGTCTTCGCACGAGTACGTAATAAGACACCGGTTCACCATTCCTGTCTATGGTAGGGGGAGATAGATAGGTGGAGAGAGTGAGAGACGGGAAGATATAAATGATCGGAGATAAGAGTAGTATGTTTGGCACACAATCTGACCTCGTTCTATGCACGTTAATGTGTCTGCTTATTCACCAGTGATCACTGGATGATTGGGATTTGAAAGAATATTTGCACGGTGAGTAGAAATGGGAAACAGATAGACTCGTTTCACGTAGATACTTGCTAGGTGGCAATTGTTGATCGTGTTTTTGCAAATGAGCATGCGGGTTCCGTTTGGGTAGTTTCAATGTGGTATTGGACATAGTGCGTCTCTTGGTTATCGCTTCTCGGCTCTCTGAGCTAAGATCATGTGTAGTATCTGTTCTTTGCAGTGTAATTTCTGCAACGGTCTCTAAATTGAGACCAATGAAATTACCTGTATTTTTCTACACCGGACGGGTGCTGTGAGCTTGCTCAACCCCGTCCACGGGTCGGCCTCGTATTGCATTACCTCGAGGATTGGCCCACTGATGGAAACAATAGAAGTATTTGGTCCATAGTGGGAAATCCACAAACACGTGGGTCCATGCTTGGCGTGTGTGGGCTGACCATGACCGTGGTAGTCCCTTGCACTTTCTAGAAGATCTAGAATAGTACGAGGCATCAAACACACATGGGTCTTCGCACGAGTACGTAATAAGACACCGGTTCACCATTCCTGTCTATGGTAGGGGGAGATAGATAGGTGGAGAGAGTGAGAGACGGGAAGATATAAATGATCGGAGATAAGAGTAGTATGTTTGGCACACAATCTGACCTCGTTCTATGCACGTTAATGTGTCTGCTTATTCACCAGTGATCACTGGATGATTGGGATTTGAAAGAATATTTGCACGGTGAGTAGAAATGGGAAACAGATAGACTCGTTTCACGTAGATACTTGCTAGGTGGCAATTGTTGATCGTGTTTTTGCAAATGAGCATGCGGGTTCCGTTTGGGTAGTTTCAATGTGGTATTGGACATAGTGCGTCTCTTGGTTATCGCTTCTCGGCTCTCTGAGCTAAGATCATGTGTAGTATCTGTTCTTTGCAGTGTAATTTCTGCAACGGTCTCTAAATTGAGACCAATGAAATTACCTGTATTTTTCTACACCGGACGGGTGCTGTGAGCTTGCTCAACCCCGTCCACGGGTCGGCCTCGTATTGCATTACCTCGAGGATTGGCCCACTGATGGAAACAATAGAAGTATTTGGTCCATAGTGGGAAATCCACAAACACGTGGGTCCATGCTTGGCGTGTGTGGGCTGACCATGACCGTGGTAGTCCCTTGCACTTTCTAGAAGATCTAGAATAGTACGAGGCATCAAACACACATGGGTCTTCGCACGAGTACGTAATAAGACACCGGTTCACCATTCCTGTCTATGGTAGGGGGAGATAGATAGGTGGAGAGAGTGAGAGACGGGAAGATATAAATGATCGGAGATAAGAGTAGTATGTTTGGCACACAATCTGACCTCGTTCTATGCACGTTAATGTGTCTGCTTATTCACACAGTGATCACTGGATGATTGGGATTTGAAAGAATATTTGCACGGTGAGTAGAAATGGGAAACAGATAGACTCGTTTCACGTAGATACTTGCTAGGTGGCAATTGTTGATCGTGTTTTTGCAAATGAGCATGCGGGTTCCGTTTGGGTAGTTTCAATGTGGTATTGGACATAGTGCGTCTCTTGGTTATCGCTTCTCGGCTCTCTGAGCTAAGATCATGTGTAGTATCTGTTCTTTGCAGTGTAATTTCTGCAACGGTCTCTAAATTGAGACCAATGAAATTACCTGTATTTTTCTACACCGGACGGGTGCTGTGAGCTTGCTCAACCCCGTCCACGGGTCGGCCTCGTATTGCATTACCTCGAGGATTGGCCCACTGATGGAAACAATAGAAGTATTTGGTCCATAGTGGGAAATCCACAAACACGTGGGTCCATGCTTGGCGTGTGTGGGCTGACCATGACCGTGGTAGTCCCTTGCACTTTCTAGAAGATCTAGAATAGTACGAGGCATCAAACACACATGGGTCTTCGCACGAGTACGTAATAAGACACCGGTTCACCATTCCTGTCTATGGTAGGGGGAGATAGATAGGTGGAGAGAGTGAGAGACGGGAAGATATAAATGATCGGAGATAAGAGTAGTATGTTTGGCACACAATCTGACCTCGTTCTATGCACGTTAATGTGTCTGCTTATTCACCAGTGATCACTGGATGATTGGGATTTGAAAGAATATTTGCACGGTGAGTAGAAATGGGAAACAGATAGACTCGTTTCACGTAGATACTTGCTAGGTGGCAATTGTTGATCGTGTTTTTGCAAATGAGCATGCGGGTTCCGTTTGGGTAGTTTCAATGTGGTATTGGACATAGTGCGTCTCTTGGTTATCGCTTCTCGGCTCTCTGAGCTAAGATCATGTGTAGTATCTGTTCTTTGCAGTGTAATTTCTGCAACGGTCTCTAAATTGAGACCAATGAAATTACCTGTATTTTTCTACACCGGACGGGTGCTGTGAGCTTGCTCAACCCCGTCCACGGGTCGGCCTCGTATTGCATTACCTCGAGGATTGGCCCACTGATGGAAACAATAGAAGTATTTGGTCCATAGTGGGAAATCCACAAACACGTGGGTCCATGCTTGGCGTGTGTGGGCTGACCATGACCGTGGTAGTCCCTTGCACTTTCTAGAAGATCTAGAATAGTACGAGGCATCAAACACACATGGGTCTTCGCACGAGTACGTAATAAGACACCGGTTCACCATTCCTGTCTATGGTAGGGGGAGATAGATAGGTGGAGAGAGTGAGAGACGGGAAGATATAAATGATCGGAGATAAGAGTAGTATGTTTGGCACACAATCTGACCTCGTTCTATGCACGTTAATGTGTCTGCTTATTCACCAGTGATCACTGGATGATTGGGATTTGAAAGAATATTTGCACGGTGAGTAGAAATGGGAAACAGATAGACTCGTTTCACGTAGATACTTGCTAGGTGGCAATTGTTGATCGTGTTTTTGCAAATGAGCATGCGGGTTCCGTTTGGGTAGTTTCAATGTGGTATTGGACATAGTGCGTCTCTTGGTTATCGCTTCTCGGCTCTCTGAGCTAAGATCATGTGTAGTATCTGTTCTTTGCAGTGTAATTTCTGCAACGGTCTCTAAATTGAGACCAATGAAATTACCTGTATTTTTCTACACCGGACGGGTGCTGTGAGCTTGCTCAACCCCGTCCACGGGTCGGCCTCGTATTGCATTACCTCGAGGATTGGCCCACTGATGGAAACAATAGAAGTATTTGGTCCATAGTGGGAAATCCACAAACACGTGGGTCCATGCTTGGCGTGTGTGGGCTGACCATGACCGTGGTAGTCCCTTGCACTTTCTAGAAGATCTAGAATAGTACGAGGCATCAAACACACATGGGTCTTCGCACGAGTACGTAATAAGACACCGGTTCACCATTCCTGTCTATGGTAGGGGGAGATAGATAGGTGGAGAGAGTGAGAGACGGGAAGATATAAATGATCGGAGATAAGAGTAGTATGTTTGGCACACAATCTGACCTCGTTCTATGCACGTTAATGTGTCTGCTTATTCACCAGTGATCACTGGATGATTGGGATTTGAAAGAATATTTGCACGGTGAGTAGAAATGGGAAACAGATAGACTCGTTTCACGTAGATACTTGCTAGGTGGCAATTGTTGATCGTGTTTTTGCAAATGAGCATGCGGGTTCCGTTTGGGTAGTTTCAATGTGGTATTGGACATAGTGCGTCTCTTGGTTATCGCTTCTCGGCTCTCTGAGCTAAGATCATGTGTAGTATCTGTTCTTTGCAGTGTAATTTCTGCAACGGTCTCTAAATTGAGACCAATGAAATTACCTGTATTTTTCTACACCGGACGGGTGCTGTGAGCTTGCTCAACCCCGTCCACGGGTCGGCCTCGTATTGCATTACCTCGAGGATTGGCCCACTGATGGAAACAATAGAAGTATTTGGTCCATAGTGGGAAATCCACAAACACGTGGGTCCATGCTTGGCGTGTGTGGGCTGACCATGACCGTGGTAGTCCCTTGCACTTTCTAGAAGATCTAGAATAGTACGAGGCATCAAACACACATGGGTCTTCGCACGAGTACGTAATAAGACACCGGTTCACCATTCCTGTCTATGGTAGGGGGAGATAGATAGGTGGAGAGAGTGAGAGACGGGAAGATATAAATGATCGGAGATAAGAGTAGTATGTTTGGCACACAATCTGACCTCGTTCTATGCACGTTAATGTGTCTGCTTATTCACCAGTGATCACTGGATGATTGGGATTTGAAAGAATATTTGCACGGTGAGTAGAAATGGGAAACAGATAGACTCGTTTCACGTAGATACTTGCTAGGTGGCAATTGTTGATCGTGTTTTTGCAAATGAGCATGCGGGTTCCGTTTGGGTAGTTTCAATGTGGTATTGGACATAGTGCGTCTCTTGGTTATCGCTTCTCGGCTCTCTGAGCTAAGATCATGTGTAGTATCTGTTCTTTGCAGTGTAATTTCTGCAACGGTCTCTAAATTGAGACCAATGAAATTACCTGTATTTTTCTACACCGGACGGGTGCTGTGAGCTTGCTCAACCCCGTCCACGGGTCGGCCTCGTATTGCATTACCTCGAGGATTGGCCCACTGATGGAAACAATAGAAGTATTTGGTCCATAGTGGGAAATCCACAAACACGTGGGTCCATGCTTGGCGTGTGTGGGCTGACCATGACCGTGGTAGTCCCTTGCACTTTCTAGAAGATCTAGAATAGTACGAGGCATCAAACACACATGGGTCTTCGCACGAGTACGTAATAAGACACCGGTTCACCATTCCTGTCTATGGTAGGGGGAGATAGATAGGTGGAGAGAGTGAGAGACGGGAAGATATAAATGATCGGAGATAAGAGTAGTATGTTTGGCACACAATCTGACCTCGTTCTATGCACGTTAATGTGTCTGCTTATTCACCAGTGATCACTGGATGATTGGGATTTGAAAGAATATTTGCACGGTGAGTAGAAATGGGAAACAGATAGACTCGTTTCACGTAGATACTTGCTAGGTGGCAATTGTTGATCGTGTTTTTGCAAATGAGCATGCGGGTTCCGTTTGGGTAGTTTCAATGTGGTATTGGACATAGTGCGTCTCTTGGTTATCGCTTCTCGGCTCTCTGAGCTAAGATCATGTGTAGTATCTGTTCTTTGCAGTGTAATTTCTGCAACGGTCTCTAAATTGAGACCAATGAAATTACCTGTATTTTTCTACACCGGACGGGTGCTGTGAGCTTGCTCAACCCCGTCCACGGGTCGGCCTCGTATTGCATTACCTCGAGGATTGGCCCACTGATGGAAACAATAGAAGTATTTGGTCCATAGTGGGAAATCCACAAACACGTGGGTCCATGCTTGGCGTGTGTGGGCTGACCATGACCGTGGTAGTCCCTTGCACTTTCTAGAAGATCTAGAATAGTACGAGGCATCAAACACACATGGGTCTTCGCACGAGTACGTAATAAGACACCGGTTCACCATTCCTGTCTATGGTAGGGGGAGATAGATAGGTGGAGAGAGTGAGAGACGGGAAGATATAAATGATCGGAGATAAGAGTAGTATGTTTGGCACACAATCTGACCTCGTTCTATGCACGTTAATGTGTCTGCTTATTCACCAGTGATCACTGGATGATTGGGATTTGAAAGAATATTTGCACGGTGAGTAGAAATGGGAAACAGATAGACTCGTTTCACGTAGATACTTGCTAGGTGGCAATTGTTGATCGTGTTTTTGCAAATGAGCATGCGGGTTCCGTTTGGGTAGTTTCAATGTGGTATTGGACATAGTGCGTCTCTTGGTTATCGCTTCTCGGCTCTCTGAGCTAAGATCATGTGTAGTATCTGTTCTTTGCAGTGTAATTTCTGCAACGGTCTCTAAATTGAGACCAATGAAATTACCTGTATTTTTCTACACCGGACGGGTGCTGTGAGCTTGCTCAACCCCGTCCACGGGTCGGCCTCGTATTGCATTACCTCGAGGATTGGCCCACTGATGGAAACAATAGAAGTATTTGGTCCATAGTGGGAAATCCACAAACACGTGGGTCCATGCTTGGCGTGTGTGGGCTGACCATGACCGTGGTAGTCCCTTGCACTTTCTAGAAGATCTAGAATAGTACGAGGCATCAAACACACATGGGTCTTCGCACGAGTACGTAATAAGACACCGGTTCACCATTCCTGTCTATGGTAGGGGGAGATAGATAGGTGGAGAGAGTGAGAGACGGGAAGATATAAATGATCGGAGATAAGAGTAGTATGTTTGGCACACAATCTGACCTCGTTCTATGCACGTTAATGTGTCTGCTTATTCACCAGTGATCACTGGATGATTGGGATTTGAAAGAATATTTGCACGGTGAGTAGAAATGGGAAACAGATAGACTCGTTTCACGTAGATACTTGCTAGGTGGCAATTGTTGATCGTGTTTTTGCAAATGAGCATGCGGGTTCCGTTTGGGTAGTTTCAATGTGGTATTGGACATAGTGCGTCTCTTGGTTATCGCTTCTCGGCTCTCTGAGCTAAGATCATGTGTAGTATCTGTTCTTTGCAGTGTAATTTCTGCAACGGTCTCTAAATTGAGACCAATGAAATTACCTGTATTTTTCTACACCGGACGGGTGCTGTGAGCTTGCTCAACCCCGTCCACGGGTCGGCCTCGTATTGCATTACCTCGAGGATTGGCCCACTGATGGAAACAATAGAAGTATTTGGTCCATAGTGGGAAATCCACAAACACGTGGGTCCATGCTTGGCGTGTGTGGGCTGACCATGACCGTGGTAGTCCCTTGCACTTTCTAGAAGATCTAGAATAGTACGAGGCATCAAACACACATGGGTCTTCGCACGAGTACGTAATAAGACACCGGTTCACCATTCCTGTCTATGGTAGGGGGAGATAGATAGGTGGAGAGAGTGAGAGACGGGAAGATATAAATGATCGGAGATAAGAGTAGTATGTTTGGCACACAATCTGACCTCGTTCTATGCACGTTAATGTGTCTGCTTATTCACCAGTGATCACTGGATGATTGGGATTTGAAAGAATATTTGCACGGTGAGTAGAAATGGGAAACAGATAGACTCGTTTCACGTAGATACTTGCTAGGTGGCAATTGTTGATCGTGTTTTTGCAAATGAGCATGCGGGTTCCGTTTGGGTAGTTTCAATGTGGTATTGGACATAGTGCGTCTCTTGGTTATCGCTTCTCGGCTCTCTGAGCTAAGATCATGTGTAGTATCTGTTCTTTGCAGTGTAATTTCTGCAACGGTCTCTAAATTGAGACCAATGAAATTACCTGTATTTTTCTACACCGGACGGGTGCTGTGAGCTTGCTCAACCCCGTCCACGGGTCGGCCTCGTATTGCATTACCTCGAGGATTGGCCCACTGATGGAAACAATAGAAGTATTTGGTCCATAGTGGGAAATCCACAAACACGTGGGTCCATGCTTGGCGTGTGTGGGCTGACCATGACCGTGGTAGTCCCTTGCACTTTCTAGAAGATCTAGAATAGTACGAGGCATCAAACACACATGGGTCTTCGCACGAGTACGTAATAAGACACCGGTTCACCATTCCTGTCTATGGTAGGGGGAGATAGATAGGTGGAGAGAGTGAGAGACGGGAAGATATAAATGATCGGAGATAAGAGTAGTATGTTTGGCACACAATCTGACCTCGTTCTATGCACGTTAATGTGTCTGCTTATTCACCAGTGATCACTGGATGATTGGGATTTGAAAGAATATTTGCACGGTGAGTAGAAATGGGAAACAGATAGACTCGTTTCACGTAGATACTTGCTAGGTGGCAATTGTTGATCGTGTTTTTGCAAATGAGCATGCGGGTTCCGTTTGGGTAGTTTCAATGTGGTATTGGACATAGTGCGTCTCTTGGTTATCGCTTCTCGGCTCTCTGAGCTAAGATCATGTGTAGTATCTGTTCTTTGCAGTGTAATTTCTGCAACGGTCTCTAAATTGAGACCAATGAAATTACCTGTATTTTTCTACACCGGACGGGTGCTGTGAGCTTGCTCAACCCCGTCCACGGGTCGGCCTCGTATTGCATTACCTCGAGGATTGGCCCACTGATGGAAACAATAGAAGTATTTGGTCCATAGTGGGAAATCCACAAACACGTGGGTCCATGCTTGGCGTGTGTGGGCTGACCATGACCGTGGTAGTCCCTTGCACTTTCTAGAAGATCTAGAATAGTACGAGGCATCAAACACACATGGGTCTTCGCACGAGTACGTAATAAGACACCGGTTCACCATTCCTGTCTATGGTAGGGGGAGATAGATAGGTGGAGAGAGTGAGAGACGGGAAGATATAAATGATCGGAGATAAGAGTAGTATGTTTGGCACACAATCTGACCTCGTTCTATGCACGTTAATGTGTCTGCTTATTCACCAGTGATCACTGGATGATTGGGATTTGAAAGAATATTTGCACGGTGAGTAGAAATGGGAAACAGATAGACTCGTTTCACGTAGATACTTGCTAGGTGGCAATTGTTGATCGTGTTTTTGCAAATGAGCATGCGGGTTCCGTTTGGGTAGTTTCAATGTGGTATTGGACATAGTGCGTCTCTTGGTTATCGCTTCTCGGCTCTCTGAGCTAAGATCATGTGTAGTATCTGTTCTTTGCAGTGTAATTTCTGCAACGGTCTCTAAATTGAGACCAATGAAATTACCTGTATTTTTCTACACCGGACGGGTGCTGTGAGCTTGCTCAACCCCGTCCACGGGTCGGCCTCGTATTGCATTACCTCGAGGATTGGCCCACTGATGGAAACAATAGAAGTATTTGGTCCATAGTGGGAAATCCACAAACACGTGGGTCCATGCTTGGCGTGTGTGGGCTGACCATGACCGTGGTAGTCCCTTGCACTTTCTAGAAGATCTAGAATAGTACGAGGCATCAAACACACATGGGTCTTCGCACGAGTACGTAATAAGACACCGGTTCACCATTCCTGTCTATGGTAGGGGGAGATAGATAGGTGGAGAGAGTGAGAGACGGGAAGATATAAATGATCGGAGATAAGAGTAGTATGTTTGGCACACAATCTGACCTCGTTCTATGCACGTTAATGTGTCTGCTTATTCACCAGTGATCACTGGATGATTGGGATTTGAAAGAATATTTGCACGGTGAGTAGAAATGGGAAACAGATAGACTCGTTTCACGTAGATACTTGCTAGGTGGCAATTGTTGATCGTGTTTTTGCAAATGAGCATGCGGGTTCCGTTTGGGTAGTTTCAATGTGGTATTGGACATAGTGCGTCTCTTGGTTATCGCTTCTCGGCTCTCTGAGCTAAGATCATGTGTAGTATCTGTTCTTTGCAGTGTAATTTCTGCAACGGTCTCTAAATTGAGACCAATGAAATTACCTGTATTTTTCTACACCGGACGGGTGCTGTGAGCTTGCTCAACCCCGTCCACGGGTCGGCCTCGTATTGCATTACCTCGAGGATTGGCCCACTGATGGAAACAATAGAAGTATTTGGTCCATAGTGGGAAATCCACAAACACGTGGGTCCATGCTTGGCGTGTGTGGGCTGACCATGACCGTGGTAGTCCCTTGCACTTTCTAGAAGATCTAGAATAGTACGAGGCATCAAACACACATGGGTCTTCGCACGAGTACGTAATAAGACACCGGTTCACCATTCCTGTCTATGGTAGGGGGAGATAGATAGGTGGAGAGAGTGAGAGACGGGAAGATATAAATGATCGGAGATAAGAGTAGTATGTTTGGCACACAATCTGACCTCGTTCTATGCACGTTAATGTGTCTGCTTATTCACCAGTGATCACTGGATGATTGGGATTTGAAAGAATATTTGCACGGTGAGTAGAAATGGGAAACAGATAGACTCGTTTCACGTAGATACTTGCTAGGTGGCAATTGTTGATCGTGTTTTTGCAAATGAGCATGCGGGTTCCGTTTGGGTAGTTTCAATGTGGTATTGGACATAGTGCGTCTCTTGGTTATCGCTTCTCGGCTCTCTGAGCTAAGATCATGTGTAGTATCTGTTCTTTGCAGTGTAATTTCTGCAACGGTCTCTAAATTGAGACCAATGAAATTACCTGTATTTTTCTACACCGGACGGGTGCTGTGAGCTTGCTCAACCCCGTCCACGGGTCGGCCTCGTATTGCATTACCTCGAGGATTGGCCCACTGATGGAAACAATAGAAGTATTTGGTCCATAGTGGGAAATCCACAAACACGTGGGTCCATGCTTGGCGTGTGTGGGCTGACCATGACCGTGGTAGTCCCTTGCACTTTCTAGAAGATCTAGAATAGTACGAGGCATCAAACACACATGGGTCTTCGCACGAGTACGTAATAAGACACCGGTTCACCATTCCTGTCTATGGTAGGGGGAGATAGATAGGTGGAGAGAGTGAGAGACGGGAAGATATAAATGATCGGAGATAAGAGTAGTATGTTTGGCACACAATCTGACCTCGTTCTATGCACGTTAATGTGTCTGCTTATTCACCAGTGATCACTGGATGATTGGGATTTGAAAGAATATTTGCACGGTGAGTAGAAATGGGAAACAGATAGACTCGTTTCACGTAGATACTTGCTAGGTGGCAATTGTTGATCGTGTTTTTTGCAAATGAGCATGCGGGTTCCGTTTGGGTAGTTTCAATGTGGTATTGGACATAGTGCGTCTCTTGGTTATCGCTTCTCGGCTCTCTGAGCTAAGATCATGTGTAGTATCTGTTCTTTGCAGTGTAATTTCTGCAACGGTCTCTAAATTGAGACCAATGAAATTACCTGTATTTTTCTACACCGGACGGGTGCTGTGAGCTTGCTCAACCCCGTCCACGGGTCGGCCTCGTATTGCATTACCTCGAGGATTGGCCACTGATGGAAACAATAGAAGTATTTGGTCCATAGTGGGAAATCCACAAACACGTGGGTCCATGCTTGGCGTGTGTGGGCTGACCATGACCGTGGTAGTCCCTTGCACTTTCTAGAAGATCTAGAATAGTACGAGGCATCAAACACACATGGGTCTTCGCACGAGTACGTAATAAGACACCGGTTCACCATTCCTGTCTATGGTAGGGGGAGATAGATAGGTGGAGAGAGTGAGAGACGGGAAGATATAAATGATCGGAGATAAGAGTAGTATGTTTGGCACACAATCTGACCTCGTTCTATGCACGTTAATGTGTCTGCTTATTCACCAGTGATCACTGGATGATTGGGATTTGAAAGAATATTTGCACGGTGAGTAGAAATGGGAAACAGATAGACTCGTTTCACGTAGATACTTGCTAGGTGGCAATTGTTGATCGTGTTTTTGCAAATGAGCATGCGGGTTCCGTTTGGGTAGTTTCAATGTGGTATTGGACATAGTGCGTCTCTTGGTTATCGCTTCTCGGCTCTCTGAGCTAAGATCATGTGTAGTATCTGTTCTTTGCAGTGTAATTTCTGCAACGGTCTCTAAATTGAGACCAATGAAATTACCTGTATTTTTCTACACCGGACGGGTGCTGTGAGCTTGCTCAACCCCGTCCACGGGTCGGCCTCGTATTGCATTACCTCGAGGATTGGCCCACTGATGGAAACAATAGAAGTATTTGGTCCATAGTGGGAAATCCACAAACACGTGGGTCCATGCTTGGCGTGTGTGGGCTGACCATGACCGTGGTAGTCCCTTGCACTTTCTAGAAGATCTAGAATAGTACGAGGCATCAAACACACATGGGTCTTCGCACGAGTACGTAATAAGACACCGGTTCACCATTCCTGTCTATGGTAGGGGGAGATAGATAGGTGGAGAGAGTGAGAGACGGGAAGATATAAATGATCGGAGATAAGAGTAGTATGTTTGGCACACAATCTGACCTCGTTCTATGCACGTTAATGTGTCTGCTTATTCACCAGTGATCACTGGATGATTGGGATTTGAAAGAATATTTGCACGGTGAGTAGAAATGGGAAACAGATAGACTCGTTTCACGTAGATACTTGCTAGGTGGCAATTGTTGATCGTGTTTTTGCAAATGAGCATGCGGGTTCCGTTTGGGTAGTTTCAATGTGGTATTGGACATAGTGCGTCTCTTGGTTATCGCTTCTCGGCTCTCTGAGCTAAGATCATGTGTAGTATCTGTTCTTTGCAGTGTAATTTCTGCAACGGTCTCTAAATTGAGACCAATGAAATTACCTGTATTTTTCTACACCGGACGGGTGCTGTGAGCTTGCTCAACCCCGTCCACGGGTCGGCCTCGTATTGCATTACCTCGAGGATTGGCCCACTGATGGAAACAATAGAAGTATTTGGTCCATAGTGGGAAATCCACAAACACGTGGGTCCATGCTTGGCGTGTGTGGGCTGACCATGACCGTGGTAGTCCCTTGCACTTTCTAGAAGATCTAGAATAGTACGAGGCATCAAACACACATGGGTCTTCGCACGAGTACGTAATAAGACACCGGTTCACCATTCCTGTCTATGGTAGGGGGAGATAGATAGGTGGAGAGAGTGAGAGACGGGAAGATATAAATGATCGGAGATAAGAGTAGTATGTTTGGCACACAATCTGACCTCGTTCTATGCACGTTAATGTGTCTGCTTATTCACCAGTGATCACTGGATGATTGGGATTTGAAAGAATATTTGCACGGTGAGTAGAAATGGGAAACAGATAGACTCGTTTCACGTAGATACTTGCTAGGTGGCAATTGTTGATCGTGTTTTTGCAAATGAGCATGCGGGTTCCGTTTGGGTAGTTTCAATGTGGTATTGGACATAGTGCGTCTCTTGGTTATCGCTTCTCGGCTCTCTGAGCTAAGATCATGTGTAGTATCTGTTCTTTGCAGTGTAATTTCTGCAACGGTCTCTAAATTGAGACCAATGAAATTACCTGTATTTTTCTACACCGGACGGGTGCTGTGAGCTTGCTCAACCCCGTCCACGGGTCGGCCTCGTATTGCATTACCTCGAGGATTGGCCCACTGATGGAAACAATAGAAGTATTTGGTCCATAGTGGGAAATCCACAAACACGTGGGTCCATGCTTGGCGTGTGTGGGCTGACCATGACCGTGGTAGTCCCTTGCACTTTCTAGAAGATCTAGAATAGTACGAGGCATCAAACACACATGGGTCTTCGCACGAGTACGTAATAAGACACCGGTTCACCATTCCTGTCTATGGTAGGGGGAGATAGATAGGTGGAGAGAGTGAGAGACGGGAAGATATAAATGATCGGAGATAAGAGTAGTATGTTTGGCACACAATCTGACCTCGTTCTATGCACGTTAATGTGTCTGCTTATTCACCAGTGATCACTGGATGATTGGGATTTGAAAGAATATTTGCACGGTGAGTAGAAATGGGAAACAGATAGACTCGTTTCACGTAGATACTTGCTAGGTGGCAATTGTTGATCGTGTTTTTGCAAATGAGCATGCGGGTTCCGTTTGGGTAGTTTCAATGTGGTATTGGACATAGTGCGTCTCTTGGTTATCGCTTCTCGGCTCTCTGAGCTAAGATCATGTGTAGTATCTGTTCTTTGCAGTGTAATTTCTGCAACGGTCTCTAAATTGAGACCAATGAAATTACCTGTATTTTTCTACACCGGACGGGTGCTGTGAGCTTGCTCAACCCCGTCCACGGGTCGGCCTCGTATTGCATTACCTCGAGGATTGGCCCACTGATGGAAACAATAGAAGTATTTGGTCCATAGTGGGAAATCCACAAACACGTGGGTCCATGCTTGGCGTGTGTGGGCTGACCATGACCGTGGTAGTCCCTTGCACTTTCTAGAAGATCTAGAATAGTACGAGGCATCAAACACACATGGGTCTTCGCACGAGTACGTAATAAGACACCGGTTCACCATTCCTGTCTATGGTAGGGGAGATAGATAGGTGGAGAGAGTGAGAGACGGGAAGATATAAATGATCGGAGATAAGAGTAGTATGTTTGGCACACAATCTGACCTCGTTCTATGCACGTTAATGTGTCTGCTTATTCACCAGTGATCACTGGATGATTGGGATTTGAAAGAATATTTGCACGGTGAGTAGAAATGGGAAACAGATAGACTCGTTTCACGTAGATACTTGCTAGGTGGCAATTGTTGATCGTGTTTTTGCAAATGAGCATGCGGGTTCCGTTTGGGTAGTTTCAATGTGGTATTGGACATAGTGCGTCTCTTGGTTATCGCTTCTCGGCTCTCTGAGCTAAGATCATGTGTAGTATCTGTTCTTTGCAGTGTAATTTCTGCAACGGTCTCTAAATTGAGACCAATGAAATTACCTGTATTTTTCTACACCGGACGGGTGCTGTGAGCTTGCTCAACCCCGTCCACGGGTCGGCCTCGTATTGCATTACCTCGAGGATTGGCCCACTGATGGAAACAATAGAAGTATTTGGTCCATAGTGGGAAATCCACAAACACGTGGGTCCATGCTTGGCGTGTGTGGGCTGACCATGACCGTGGTAGTCCCTTGCACTTTCTAGAAGATCTAGAATAGTACGAGGCATCAAACACACATGGGTCTTCGCACGAGTACGTAATAAGACACCGGTTCACCATTCCTGTCTATGGTAGGGGGAGATAGATAGGTGGAGAGAGTGAGAGACGGGAAGATATAAATGATCGGAGATAAGAGTAGTATGTTTGGCACACAATCTGACCTCGTTCTATGCACGTTAATGTGTCTGCTTATTCACCAGTGATCACTGGATGATTGGGATTTGAAAGAATATTTGCACGGTGAGTAGAAATGGGAAACAGATAGACTCGTTTCACGTAGATACTTGCTAGGTGGCAATTGTTGATCGTGTTTTTGCAAATGAGCATGCGGGTTCCGTTTGGGTAGTTTCAATGTGGTATTGGACATAGTGCGTCTCTTGGTTATCGCTTCTCGGCTCTCTGAGCTAAGATCATGTGTAGTATCTGTTCTTTGCAGTGTAATTTCTGCAACGGTCTCTAAATTGAGACCAATGAAATTACCTGTATTTTTCTACACCGGACGGGTGCTGTGAGCTTGCTCAACCCCGTCCACGGGTCGGCCTCGTATTGCATTACCTCGAGGATTGGCCCACTGATGGAAACAATAGAAGTATTTGGTCCATAGTGGGAAATCCACAAACACGTGGGTCCATGCTTGGCGTGTGTGGGCTGACCATGACCGTGGTAGTCCCTTGCACTTTCTAGAAGATCTAGAATAGTACGAGGCATCAAACACACATGGGTCTTCGCACGAGTACGTAATAAGACACCGGTTCACCATTCCTGTCTATGGTAGGGGGAGATAGATAGGTGGAGAGAGTGAGAGACGGGAAGATATAAATGATCGGAGATAAGAGTAGTATGTTTGGCACACAATCTGACCTCGTTCTATGCACGTTAATGTGTCTGCTTATTCACCAGTGATCACTGGATGATTGGGATTTGAAAGAATATTTGCACGGTGAGTAGAAATGGGAAACAGATAGACTCGTTTCACGTAGATACTTGCTAGGTGGCAATTGTTGATCGTGTTTTTGCAAATGAGCATGCGGGTTCCGTTTGGGTAGTTTCAATGTGGTATTGGACATAGTGCGTCTCTTGGTTATCGCTTCTCGGCTCTCTGAGCTAAGATCATGTGTAGTATCTGTTCTTTGCAGTGTAATTTCTGCAACGGTCTCTAAATTGAGACCAATGAAATTACCTGTATTTTTCTACACCGGACGGGTGCTGTGAGCTTGCTCAACCCCGTCCACGGGTCGGCCTCGTATTGCATTACCTCGAGGATTGGCCCACTGATGGAAACAATAGAAGTATTTGGTCCATAGTGGGAAATCCACAAACACGTGGGTCCATGCTTGGCGTGTGTGGGCTGACCATGACCGTGGTAGTCCCTTGCACTTTCTAGAAGATCTAGAATAGTACGAGGCATCAAACACACATGGGTCTTCGCACGAGTACGTAATAAGACACCGGTTCACCATTCCTGTCTATGGTAGGGGGAGATAGATAGGTGGAGAGAGTGAGAGACGGGAAGATATAAATGATCGGAGATAAGAGTAGTATGTTTGGCACACAATCTGACCTCGTTCTATGCACGTTAATGTGTCTGCTTATTCACCAGTGATCACTGGATGATTGGGATTTGAAAGAATATTTGCACGGTGAGTAGAAATGGGAAACAGATAGACTCGTTTCACGTAGATACTTGCTAGGTGGCAATTGTTGATCGTGTTTTTGCAAATGAGCATGCGGGTTCCGTTTGGGTAGTTTCAATGTGGTATTGGACATAGTGCGTCTCTTGGTTATCGCTTCTCGGCTCTCTGAGCTAAGATCATGTGTAGTATCTGTTCTTTGCAGTGTAATTTCTGCAACGGTCTCTAAATTGAGACCAATGAAATTACCTGTATTTTTCTACACCGGACGGGTGCTGTGAGCTTGCTCAACCCCGTCCACGGGTCGGCCTCGTATTGCATTACCTCGAGGATTGGCCCACTGATGGAAACAATAGAAGTATTTGGTCCATAGTGGGAAATCCACAAACACGTGGGTCCATGCTTGGCGTGTGTGGGCTGACCATGACCGTGGTAGTCCCTT
>CANUEZ040000616.1:10000-27443 GCA_948099385.1 Fasciola hepatica | reverse complement strand
TATCTATCTATCTATCTATCTATCTATCTATCTATCTATCTATCTATCTATCTATCTATCTATCTATCTATCTATCTATCTATCTATCTATCTATCTATCTATCTATCTATCTATCTATCTATCTATCTATCTATCTATCTATCTATCTATCTATCTATCTATCTATCTATCTATCTATCTATCTATCTATCTATCTATCTATCTATCTATCTATCTATCTATCTATCTATCTATCTATCTATCTATCTATCTATCTATCTATCTATCTATCTATCTATCTATCTATCTATCTATCTATCTATCTATCTATCTATCTATCTATCTATCTATCTATCTATCTATCTATCTATCTATCTATCTATCTATCTATCTATCTATCTATCTATCTATCTATCTATCTATCTATCTATCTATCTATCTATCTATCTATCTATCTATCTATCTATCTATCTATCTATCTATCTATCTATCTATCTATCTATCTATCTATCTATCTATCTATCTATCTATCTATCTATCTATCTATCTATCTATCTATCTATCTATCTATCTATCTATCTATCTATCTATCTATCTATCTATCTATCTATCTATCTATCTATCTATCTATCTATCTATCTATCTATCTATCTATCTATCTATCTATCTATCTATCTATCTATCTATCTATCTATCTATCTATCTATCTATCTATCTATCTATCTATCTATCTATCTATCTATCTATCTATCTATCTATCTATCTATCTATCTATCTATCTATCTATCTATCTATCTATCTATCTATCTATCTATCTATCTATCTATCTATCTATCTATCTATCTATCTATCTATCTATCTATCTATCTATCTATCTATCTATCTATCTATCTATCTATCTATCTATCTATCTATCTATCTATCTATCTATCTATCTATCTATCTATCTATCTATCTATCTATCTATCTATCTATCTATCTATCTATCTATCTATCTATCTATCTATCTATCTATCTATCTATCTATCTATCTATCTATCTATCTATCTATCTATCTATCTATCTATCTATCTATCTATCTATCTATCTATCTATCTATCTATCTATCTATCTATCTATCTATCTATCTATCTATCTATCTATCTATCTATCTATCTATCTATCTATCTATCTATCTATCTATCTATCTATCTATCTATCTATCTATCTATCTATCTATCTATCTATCTATCTATCTATCTATCTATCTATCTATCTATCTATCTATCTATCTATCTATCTATCTATCTATCTATCTATCTATCTATCTATCTATCTATCTATCTATCTATCTATCTATCTATCTATCTATCTATCTATCTATCTATCTATCTATCTATCTATCTATCTATCTATCTATCTATCTATCTATCTATCTATCTATCTATCTATCTATCTATCTATCTATCTATCTATCTATCTATCTATCTATCTATCTATCTATCTATCTATCTATCTATCTATCTATCTATCTATCTATCTATCTATCTATCTATCTATCTATCTATCTATCTATCTATCTATCTATCTATCTATCTATCTATCTATCTATCTATCTATCTATCTATCTATCTATCTATCTATCTATCTATCTATCTATCTATCTATCTATCTATCTATCTATCTATCTATCTATCTATCTATCTATCTATCTATCTATCTATCTATCTATCTATCTATCTATCTATCTATCTATCTATCTATCTATCTATCTATCTATCTATCTATCTATCTATCTATCTATCTATCTATCTATCTATCTATCTATCTATCTATCTATCTATCTATCTATCTATCTATCTATCTATCTATCTATCTATCTATCTATCTATCTATCTATCTATCTATCTATCTATCTATCTATCTATCTATCTATCTATCTATCTATCTATCTATCTATCTATCTATCTATCTATCTATCTATCTATCTATCTATCTATCTATCTATCTATCTATCTATCTATCTATCTATCTATCTATCTATCTATCTATCTATCTATCTATCTATCTATCTATCTATCTATCTATCTATCTATCTATCTATCTATCTATCTATCTATCTATCTATCTATCTATCTATCTATCTATCTATCTATCTATCTATCTATCTATCTATCTATCTATCTATCTATCTATCTATCTATCTATCTATCTATCTATCTATCTATCTATCTATCTATCTATCTATCTATCTATCTATCTATCTATCTATCTATCTATCTATCTATCTATCTATCTATCTATCTATCTATCTATCTATCTATCTATCTATCTATCTATCTATCTATCTATCTATCTATCTATCTATCTATCTATCTATCTATCTATCTATCTATCTATCTATCTATCTATCTATCTATCTATCTATCTATCTATCTATCTATCTATCTATCTATCTATCTATCTATCTATCTATCTATCTATCTATCTATCTATCTATCTATCTATCTATCTATCTATCTATCTATCTATCTATCTATCTATCTATCTATCTATCTATCTATCTATCTATCTATCTATCTATCTATCTATCTATCTATCTATCTATCTATCTATCTATCTATCTATCTATCTATCTATCTATCTATCTATCTATCTATCTATCTATCTATCTATCTATCTATCTATCTATCTATCTATCTATCTATCTATCTATCTATCTATCTATCTATCTATCTATCTATCTATCTATCTATCTATCTATCTATCTATCTATCTATCTATCTATCTATCTATCTATCTATCTATCTATCTATCTATCTATCTATCTATCTATCTATCTATCTATCTATCTATCTATCTATCTATCTATCTATCTATCTATCTATCTATCTATCTATCTATCTATCTATCTATCTATCTATCTATCTATCTATCTATCTATCTATCTATCTATCTATCTATCTATCTATCTATCTATCTATCTATCTATCTATCTATCTATCTATCTATCTATCTATCTATCTATCTATCTATCTATCTATCTATCTATCTATCTATCTATCTATCTATCTATCTATCTATCTATCTATCTATCTATCTATCTATCTATCTATCTATCTATCTATCTATCTATCTATCTATCTATCTATCTATCTATCTATCTATCTATCTATCTATCTATCTATCTATCTATCTATCTATCTATCTATCTATCTATCTATCTATCTATCTATCTATCTATCTATCTATCTATCTATCTATCTATCTATCTATCTATCTATCTATCTATCTATCTATCTATCTATCTATCTATCTATCTATCTATCTATCTATCTATCTATCTATCTATCTATCTATCTATCTATCTATCTATCTATCTATCTATCTATCTATCTATCTATCTATCTATCTATCTATCTATCTATCTATCTATCTATCTATCTATCTATCTATCTATCTATCTATCTATCTATCTATCTATCTATCTATCTATCTATCTATCTATCTATCTATCTATCTATCTATCTATCTATCTATCTATCTATCTATCTATCTATCTATCTATCTATCTATCTATCTATCTATCTATCTATCTATCTATCTATCTATCTATCTATCTATCTATCTATCTATCTATCTATCTATCTATCTATCTATCTATCTATCTATCTATCTATCTATCTATCTATCTATCTATCTATCTATCTATCTATCTATCTATCTATCTATCTATCTATCTATCTATCTATCTATCTATCTATCTATCTATCTATCTATCTATCTATCTATCTATCTATCTATCTATCTATCTATCTATCTATCTATCTATCTATCTATCTATCTATCTATCTATCTATCTATCTATCTATCTATCTATCTATCTATCTATCTATCTATCTATCTATCTATCTATCTATCTATCTATCTATCTATCTATCTATCTATCTATCTATCTATCTATCTATCTATCTATCTATCTATCTATCTATCTATCTATCTATCTATCTATCTATCTATCTATCTATCTATCTATCTATCTATCTATCTATCTATCTATCTATCTATCTATCTATCTATCTATCTATCTATCTATCTATCTATCTATCTATCTATCTATCTATCTATCTATCTATCTATCTATCTATCTATCTATCTATCTATCTATCTATCTATCTATCTATCTATCTATCTATCTATCTATCTATCTATCTATCTATCTATCTATCTATCTATCTATCTATCTATCTATCTATCTATCTATCTATCTATCTATCTATCTATCTATCTATCTATCTATCTATCTATCTATCTATCTATCTATCTATCTATCTATCTATCTATCTATCTATCTATCTATCTATCTATCTATCTATCTATCTATCTATCTATCTATCTATCTATCTATCTATCTATCTATCTATCTATCTATCTATCTATCTATCTATCTATCTATCTATCTATCTATCTATCTATCTATCTATCTATCTATCTATCTATCTATCTATCTATCTATCTATCTATCTATCTATCTATCTATCTATCTATCTATCTATCTATCTATCTATCTATCTATCTATCTATCTATCTATCTATCTATCTATCTATCTATCTATCTATCTATCTATCTATCTATCTATCTATCTATCTATCTATCTATCTATCTATCTATCTATCTATCTATCTATCTATCTATCTATCTATCTATCTATCTATCTATCTATCTATCTATCTATCTATCTATCTATCTATCTATCTATCTATCTATCTATCTATCTATCTATCTATCTATCTATCTATCTATCTATCTATCTATCTATCTATCTATCTATCTATCTATCTATCTATCTATCTATCTATCTATCTATCTATCTATCTATCTATCTATCTATCTATCTATCTATCTATCTATCTATCTATCTATCTATCTATCTATCTATCTATCTATCTATCTATCTATCTATCTATCTATCTATCTATCTATCTATCTATCTATCTATCTATCTATCTATCTATCTATCTATCTATCTATCTATCTATCTATCTATCTATCTATCTATCTATCTATCTATCTATCTATCTATCTATCTATCTATCTATCTATCTATCTATCTATCTATCTATCTATCTATCTATCTATCTATCTATCTATCTATCTATCTATCTATCTATCTATCTATCTATCTATCTATCTATCTATCTATCTATCTATCTATCTATCTATCTATCTATCTATCTATCTATCTATCTATCTATCTATCTATCTATCTATCTATCTATCTATCTATCTATCTATCTATCTATCTATCTATCTATCTATCTATCTATCTATCTATCTATCTATCTATCTATCTATCTATCTATCTATCTATCTATCTATCTATCTATCTATCTATCTATCTATCTATCTATCTATCTATCTATCTATCTATCTATCTATCTATCTATCTATCTATCTATCTATCTATCTATCTATCTATCTATCTATCTATCTATCTATCTATCTATCTATCTATCTATCTATCTATCTATCTATCTATCTATCTATCTATCTATCTATCTATCTATCTATCTATCTATCTATCTATCTATCTATCTATCTATCTATCTATCTATCTATCTATCTATCTATCTATCTATCTATCTATCTATCTATCTATCTATCTATCTATCTATCTATCTATCTATCTATCTATCTATCTATCTATCTATCTATCTATCTATCTATCTATCTATCTATCTATCTATCTATCTATCTATCTATCTATCTATCTATCTATCTATCTATCTATCTATCTATCTATCTATCTATCTATCTATCTATCTATCTATCTATCTATCTATCTATCTATCTATCTATCTATCTATCTATCTATCTATCTATCTATCTATCTATCTATCTATCTATCTATCTATCTATCTATCTATCTATCTATCTATCTATCTATCTATCTATCTATCTATCTATCTATCTATCTATCTATCTATCTATCTATCTATCTATCTATCTATCTATCTATCTATCTATCTATCTATCTATCTATCTATCTATCTATCTATCTATCTATCTATCTATCTATCTATCTATCTATCTATCTATCTATCTATCTATCTATCTATCTATCTATCTATCTATCTATCTATCTATCTATCTATCTATCTATCTATCTATCTATCTATCTATCTATCTATCTATCTATCTATCTATCTATCTATCTATCTATCTATCTATCTATCTATCTATCTATCTATCTATCTATCTATCTATCTATCTATCTATCTATCTATCTATCTATCTATCTATCTATCTATCTATCTATCTATCTATCTATCTATCTATCTATCTATCTATCTATCTATCTATCTATCTATCTATCTATCTATCTATCTATCTATCTATCTATCTATCTATCTATCTATCTATCTATCTATCTATCTATCTATCTATCTATCTATCTATCTATCTATCTATCTATCTATCTATCTATCTATCTATCTATCTATCTATCTATCTATCTATCTATCTATCTATCTATCTATCTATCTATCTATCTATCTATCTATCTATCTATCTATCTATCTATCTATCTATCTATCTATCTATCTATCTATCTATCTATCTATCTATCTATCTATCTATCTATCTATCTATCTATCTATCTATCTATCTATCTATCTATCTATCTATCTATCTATCTATCTATCTATCTATCTATCTATCTATCTATCTATCTATCTATCTATCTATCTATCTATCTATCTATCTATCTATCTATCTATCTATCTATCTATCTATCTATCTATCTATCTATCTATCTATCTATCTATCTATCTATCTATCTATCTATCTATCTATCTATCTATCTATCTATCTATCTATCTATCTATCTATCTATCTATCTATCTATCTATCTATCTATCTATCTATCTATCTATCTATCTATCTATCTATCTATCTATCTATCTATCTATCTATCTATCTATCTATCTATCTATCTATCTATCTATCTATCTATCTATCTATCTATCTATCTATCTATCTATCTATCTATCTATCTATCTATCTATCTATCTATCTATCTATCTATCTATCTATCTATCTATCTATCTATCTATTATCTATCTATCTATCTATCTATTATCTATCTATCTATCTATCTATCTATCTATCTATCTATCTATCTATCTATCTATCTATCTATCTATCTATCTATCTATCTATCTATCTATCTATCTATCTATCTATCTATCTATCTATCTATCTATCTATCTATCTATCTATCTATCTATCTATCTATCTATCTATCTATCTATCTATCTATCTATCTATCTATCTATCTATCTATCTATCTATCTATCTATCTATCTATCTATCTATCTATCTATCTATCTATCTATCTATCTATCTATCTATCTATCTATCTATCTATCTATCTATCTATCTATCTATCTATCTATCTATCTATCTATCTATCTATCTATCTATCTATCTATCTATCTATCTATCTATCTATCTATCTATCTATCTATCTATCTATCTATCTATCTATCTATCTATCTATCTATCTATCTATCTATCTATCTATCTATCTATCTATCTATCTATCTATCTATCTATCTATCTATCTATCTATCTATCTATCTATCTATCTATCTATCTATCTATCTATCTATCTATCTATCTATCTATCTATCTATCTATCTATCTATCTATCTATCTATCTATCTATCTATCTATCTATCTATCTATCTATCTATCTATCTATCTATCTATCTATCTATCTATCTATCTATCTATCTATCTATCTATCTATCTATCTATCTATCTATCTATCTATCTATCTATCTATCTATCTATCTATCTATCTATCTATCTATCTATCTATCTATCTATCTATCTATCTATCTATCTATCTATCTATCTATCTATCTATCTATCTATCTATCTATCTATCTATCTATCTATCTATCTATCTATCTATCTATCTATCTATCTATCTATCTATCTATCTATCTATCTATCTATCTATCTATCTATCTATCTATCTATCTATCTATCTATCTATCTATCTATCTATCTATCTATCTATCTATCTATCTATCTATCTATCTATCTATCTATCTATCTATCTATCTATCTATCTATCTATCTATCTATCTATCTATCTATCTATCTATCTATCTATCTATCTATCTATCTATCTATCTATCTATCTATCTATCTATCTATCTATCTATCTATCTATCTATCTATCTATCTATCTATCTATCTATCTATCTATCTATCTATCTATCTATCTATCTATCTATCTATCTATCTATCTATCTATCTATCTATCTATCTATCTATCTATCTATCTATCTATCTATCTATCTATCTATCTATCTATCTATCTATCTATCTATCTATCTATCTATCTATCTATCTATCTATCTATCTATCTATCTATCTATCTATCTATCTATCTATCTATCTATCTATCTATCTATCTATCTATCTATCTATCTATCTATCTATCTATCTATCTATCTATCTATCTATCTATCTATCTATCTATCTATCTATCTATCTATCTATCTATCTATCTATCTATCTATCTATCTATCTATCTATCTATCTATCTATCTATCTATCTATCTATCTATCTATCTATCTATCTATCTATCTATCTATCTATCTATCTATCTATCTATCTATCTATCTATCTATCTATCTATCTATCTATCTATCTATCTATCTATCTATCTATCTATCTATCTATCTATCTATCTATCTATCTATCTATCTATCTATCTATCTATCTATCTATCTATCTATCTATCTATCTATCTATCTATCTATCTATCTATCTATCTATCTATCTATCTATCTATCTATCTATCTATCTATCTATCTATCTATCTATCTATCTATCTATCTATCTATCTATCTATCTATCTATCTATCTATCTATCTATCTATCTATCTATCTATCTATCTATCTATCTATCTATCTATCTATCTATCTATCTATCTATCTATCTATCTATCTATCTATCTATCTATCTATCTATCTATCTATCTATCTATCTATCTATCTATCTATCTATCTATCTATCTATCTATCTATCTATCTATCTATCTATCTATCTATCTATCTATCTATCTATCTATCTATCTATCTATCTATCTATCTATCTATCTATCTATCTATCTATCTATCTATCTATCTATCTATCTATCTATCTATCTATCTATCTATCTATCTATCTATCTATCTATCTATCTATCTATCTATCTATCTATCTATCTATCTATCTATCTATCTATCTATCTATCTATCTATCTATCTATCTATCTATCTATCTATCTATCTATCTATCTATCTATCTATCTATCTATCTATCTATCTATCTATCTATCTATCTATCTATCTATCTATCTATCTATCTATCTATCTATCTATCTATCTATCTATCTATCTATCTATCTATCTATCTATCTATCTATCTATCTATCTATCTATCTATCTATCTATCTATCTATCTATCTATCTATCTATCTATCTATCTATCTATCTATCTATCTATCTATCTATCTATCTATCTATCTATCTATCTATCTATCTATCTATCTATCTATCTATCTATCTATCTATCTATCTATCTATCTATCTATCTATCTATCTATCTATCTATCTATCTATCTATCTATCTATCTATCTATCTATCTATCTATCTATCTATCTATCTATCTATCTATCTATCTATCTATCTATCTATCTATCTATCTATCTATCTATCTATCTATCTATCTATCTATCTATCTATCTATCTATCTATCTATCTATCTATCTATCTATCTATCTATCTATCTATCTATCTATCTATCTATCTATCTATCTATCTATCTATCTATCTATCTATCTATCTATCTATCTATCTATCTATCTATCTATCTATCTATCTATCTATCTATCTATCTATCTATCTATCTATCTATCTATCTATCTATCTATCTATCTATCTATCTATCTATCTATCTATCTATCTATCTATCTATCTATCTATCTATCTATCTATCTATCTATCTATCTATCTATCTATCTATCTATCTATCTATCTATCTATCTATCTATCTATCTATCTATCTATCTATCTATCTATCTATCTATCTATCTATCTATCTATCTATCTATCTATCTATCTATCTATCTATCTATCTATCTATCTATCTATCTATCTATCTATCTATCTATCTATCTATCTATCTATCTATCTATCTATCTATCTATCTATCTATCTATCTATCTATCTATCTATCTATCTATCTATCTATCTATCTATCTATCTATCTATCTATCTATCTATCTATCTATCTATCTATCTATCTATCTATCTATCTATCTATCTATCTATCTATCTATCTATCTATCTATCTATCTATCTATCTATCTATCTATCTATCTATCTATCTATCTATCTATCTATCTATCTATCTATCTATCTATCTATCTATCTATCTATCTATCTATCTATCTATCTATCTATCTATCTATCTATCTATCTATCTATCTATCTATCTATCTATCTATCTATCTATCTATCTATCTATCTATCTATCTATCTATCTATCTATCTATCTATCTATCTATCTATCTATCTATCTATCTATCTATCTATCTATCTATCTATCTATCTATCTATCTATCTATCTATCTATCTATCTATCTATCTATCTATCTATCTATCTATCTATCTATCTATCTATCTATCTATCTATCTATCTATCTATCTATCTATCTATCTATCTATCTATCTATCTATCTATCTATCTATCTATCTATCTATCTATCTATCTATCTATCTATCTATCTATCTATCTATCTATCTATCTATCTATCTATCTATCTATCTATCTATCTATCTATCTATCTATCTATCTATCTATCTATCTATCTATCTATCTATCTATCTATCTATCTATCTATCTATCTATCTATCTATCTATCTATCTATCTATCTATCTATCTATCTATCTATCTATCTATCTATCTATCTATCTATCTATCTATCTATCTATCTATCTATCTATCTATCTATCTATCTATCTATCTATCTATCTATCTATCTATCTATCTATCTATCTATCTATCTATCTATCTATCTATCTATCTATCTATCTATCTATCTATCTATCTATCTATCTATCTATCTATCTATCTATCTATCTATCTATCTATCTATCTATCTATCTATCTATCTATCTATCTATCTATCTATCTATCTATCTATCTATCTATCTATCTATCTATCTATCTATCTATCTATCTATCTATCTATCTATCTATCTATCTATCTATCTATCTATCTATCTATCTATCTATCTATCTATCTATCTATCTATCTATCTATCTATCTATCTATCTATCTATCTATCTATCTATCTATCTATCTATCTATCTATCTATCTATCTATCTATCTATCTATCTATCTATCTATCTATCTATCTATCTATCTATCTATCTATCTATCTATCTATCTATCTATCTATCTATCTATCTATCTATCTATCTATCTATCTATCTATCTATCTATCTATCTATCTATCTATCTATCTATCTATCTATCTATCTATCTATCTATCTATCTATCTATCTATCTATCTATCTATCTATCTATCTATCTATCTATCTATCTATCTATCTATCTATCTATCTATCTATCTATCTATCTATCTATCTATCTATCTATCTATCTATCTATCTATCTATCTATCTATCTATCTATCTATCTATCTATCTATCTATCTATCTATCTATCTATCTATCTATCTATCTATCTATCTATCTATCTATCTATCTATCTATCTATCTATCTATCTATCTATCTATCTATCTATCTATCTATCTATCTATCTATCTATCTATCTATCTATCTATCTATCTATCTATCTATCTATCTATCTATCTATCTATCTATCTATCTATCTATCTATCTATCTATCTATCTATCTATCTATCTATCTATCTATCTATCTATCTATCTATCTATCTATCTATCTATCTATCTATCTATCTATCTATCTATCTATCTATCTATCTATCTATCTATCTATCTATCTATCTATCTATCTATCTATCTATCTATCTATCTATCTATCTATCTATCTATCTATCTATCTATCTATCTATCTATCTATCTATCTATCTATCTATCTATCTATCTATCTATCTATCTATCTATCTATCTATCTATCTATCTATCTATCTATCTATCTATCTATCTATCTATCTATCTATCTATCTATCTATCTATCTATCTATCTATCTATCTATCTATCTATCTATCTATCTATCTATCTATCTATCTATCTATCTATCTATCTATCTATCTATCTATCTATCTATCTATCTATCTATCTATCTATCTATCTATCTATCTATCTATCTATCTATCTATCTATCTATCTATCTATCTATCTATCTATCTATCTATCTATCTATCTATCTATCTATCTATCTATCTATCTATCTATCTATCTATCTATCTATCTATCTATCTATCTATCTATCTATCTATCTATCTATCTATCTATCTATCTATCTATCTATCTATCTATCTATCTATCTATCTATCTATCTATCTATCTATCTATCTATCTATCTATCTATCTATCTATCTATCTATCTATCTATCTATCTATCTATCTATCTATCTATCTATCTATCTATCTATCTATCTATCTATCTATCTATCTATCTATCTATCTATCTATCTATCTATCTATCTATCTATCTATCTATCTATCTATCTATCTATCTATCTATCTATCTATCTATCTATCTATCTATCTATCTATCTATCTATCTATCTATCTATCTATCTATCTATCTATCTATCTATCTATCTATCTATCTATCTATCTATCTATCTATCTATCTATCTATCTATCTATCTATCTATCTATCTATCTATCTATCTATCTATCTATCTATCTATCTATCTATCTATCTATCTATCTATCTATCTATCTATCTATCTATCTATCTATCTATTATCTATCTATCTATTATCTATCTATCTATCTATCTATCTATCTATCTATCTATCTATCTATCTATCTATCTATCTATCTATCTATCTATCTATCTATCTATCTATCTATCTATCTATCTATCTATCTATCTATCTATCTATCTATCTATCTATCTATCTATCTATCTATCTATCTATCTATCTATCTATCTATCTATCTATCTATCTATCTATCTATCTATCTATCTATCTATCTATCTATCTATCTATCTATCTATCTATCTATCTATCTATCTATCTATCTATCTATCTATCTATCTATCTATCTATCTATCTATCTATCTATCTATCTATCTATCTATCTATCTATCTATCTATCTATCTATCTATCTATCTATCTATCTATCTATCTATCTATCTATCTATCTATCTATCTATCTATCTATCTATCTATCTATCTATCTATCTATCTATCTATCTATCTATCTATCTATCTATCTATCTATCTATCTATCTATCTATCTATCTATCTATCTATCTATCTATCTATCTATCTATCTATCTATCTATCTATCTATCTATCTATCTATCTATCTATCTATCTATCTATCTATCTATCTATCTATCTATCTATCTATCTATCTATCTATCTATCTATCTATCTATCTATCTATCTATCTATCTATCTATCTATCTATCTATCTATCTATCTATCTATCTATCTATCTATCTATCTATCTATCTATCTATCTATCTATCTATCTATCTATCTATCTATCTATCTATCTATCTATCTATCTATCTATCTATCTATCTATCTATCTATCTATCTATCTATCTATCTATCTATCTATCTATCTATCTATCTATCTATCTATCTATCTATCTATCTATCTATCTATCTATCTATCTATCTATCTATCTATCTATCTATCTATCTATCTATCTATCTATCTATCTATCTATCTATCTATCTATCTATCTATCTATCTATCTATCTATCTATCTATCTATCTATCTATCTATCTATCTATCTATCTATCTATCTATCTATCTATCTATCTATCTATCTATCTATCTATCTATCTATCTATCTATCTATCTATCTATCTATCTATCTATCTATCTATCTATCTATCTATCTATCTATCTATCTATCTATCTATCTATCTATCTATCTATCTATCTATCTATCTATCTATCTATCTATCTATCTATCTATCTATCTATCTATCTATCTATCTATCTATCTATCTATCTATCTATCTATCTATCTATCTATCTATCTATCTATCTATCTATCTATCTATCTATCTATCTATCTATCTATCTATCTATCTATCTATCTATCTATCTATCTATCTATCTATCTATCTATCTATCTATCTATCTATCTATCTATCTATCTATCTATCTATCTATCTATCTATCTATCTATCTATCTATCTATCTATCTATCTATCTATCTATCTATCTATCTATCTATCTATCTATCTATCTATCTATCTATCTATCTATCTATCTATCTATCTATCTATCTATCTATCTATCTATCTATCTATCTATCTATCTATCTATCTATCTATCTATCTATCTATCTATCTATCTATCTATCTATCTATCTATCTATCTATCTATCTATCTATCTATCTATCTATCTATCTATCTATCTATCTATCTATCTATCTATCTATCTATCTATCTATCTATCTATCTATCTATCTATCTATCTATCTATCTATCTATCTATCTATCTATCTATCTATCTATCTATCTATCTATCTATCTATCTATCTATCTATCTATCTATCTATCTATCTATCTATCTATCTATCTATCTATCTATCTATCTATCTATCTATCTATCTATCTATCTATCTATCTATCTATCTATCTATCTATCTATCTATCTATCTATCTATCTATCTATCTATCTATCTATCTATCTATCTATCTATCTATCTATCTATCTATCTATCTATCTATCTATCTATCTATCTATCTATCTATCTATCTATCTATCTATCTATCTATCTATCTATCTATCTATCTATCTATCTATCTATCTATCTATCTATCTATCTATCTATCTATCTATCTATCTATCTATCTATCTATCTATCTATCTATCTATCTATCTATCTATCTATCTATCTATCTATCTATCTATCTATCTATCTATCTATCTATCTATCTATCTATCTATCTATCTATCTATCTATCTATCTATCTATCTATCTATCTATCTATCTATCTATCTATCTATCTATCTATCTATCTATCTATCTATCTATCTATCTATCTATCTATCTATCTATCTATCTATCTATCTATCTATCTATCTATCTATCTATCTATCTATCTATCTATCTATCTATCTATCTATCTATCTATCTATCTATCTATCTATCTATCTATCTATCTATCTATCTATCTATCTATCTATCTATCTATCTATCTATCTATCTATCTATCTATCTATCTATCTATCTATCTATCTATCTATCTATCTATCTATCTATCTATCTATCTATCTATCTATCTATCTATCTATCTATCTATCTATCTATCTATCTATCTATCTATCTATCTATCTATCTATCTATCTATCTATCTATCTATCTATCTATCTATCTATCTATCTATCTATCTATCTATCTATCTATCTATCTATCTATCTATCTATCTATCTATCTATCTATCTATCTATCTATCTATCTATCTATCTATCTATCTATCTATCTATCTATCTATCTATCTATCTATCTATCTATCTATCTATCTATCTATCTATCTATCTATCTATCTATCTATCTATCTATCTATCTATCTATCTATCTATCTATCTATCTATCTATCTATCTATCTATCTATCTATCTATCTATCTATCTATCTATCTATCTATCTATCTATCTATCTATCTATCTATCTATCTATCTATCTATCTATCTATCTATCTATCTATCTATCTATCTATCTATCTATCTATCTATCTATCTATCTATCTATCTATCTATCTATCTATCTATCTATCTATCTATCTATCTATCTATCTATCTATCTATCTATCTATCTATCTATCTATCTATCTATCTATCTATCTATCTATCTATCTATCTATCTATCTATCTATCTATCTATCTATCTATCTATCTATCTATCTATCTATCTATCTATCTATCTATCTATCTATCTATCTATCTATCTATCTATCTATCTATCTATCTATCTATCTATCTATCTATCTATCTATCTATCTATCTATCTATCTATCTATCTATCTATCTATCTATCTATCTATCTATCTATCTATCTATCTATCTATCTATCTATCTATCTATCTATCTATCTATCTATCTATCTATCTATCTATCTATCTATCTATCTATCTATCTATCTATCTATCTATCTATCTATCTATCTATCTATCTATCTATCTATCTATCTATCTATCTATCTATCTATCTATCTATCTATCTATCTATCTATCTATCTATCTATCTATCTATCTATCTATCTATCTATCTATCTATCTATCTATCTATCTATCTATCTATCTATCTATCTATCTATCTATCTATCTATCTATCTATCTATCTATCTATCTATCTATCTATCTATCTATCTATCTATCTATCTATCTATCTATCTATCTATCTATCTATCTATCTATCTATCTATCTATCTATCTATCTATCTATCTATCTATCTATCTATCTATCTATCTATCTATCTATCTATCTATCTATCTATCTATCTATCTATCTATCTATCTATCTATCTATCTATCTATCTATCTATCTATCTATCTATCTATCTATCTATCTATCTATCTATCTATCTATCTATCTATCTATCTATCTATCTATCTATCTATCTATCTATCTATCTATCTATCTATCTATCTATCTATCTATCTATCTATCTATCTATCTATCTATCTATCTATCTATCTATCTATCTATCTATCTATCTATCTATCTATCTATCTATCTATCTATCTATCTATCTATCTATCTATCTATCTATCTATCTATCTATCTATCTATCTATCTATCTATCTATCTATCTATCTATCTATCTATCTATCTATCTATCTATCTATCTATCTATCTATCTATCTATCTATCTATCTATCTATCTATCTATCTATCTATCTATCTATCTATCTATCTATCTATCTATCTATCTATCTATCTATCTATCTATCTATCTATCTATCTATCTATCTATCTATCTATCTATCTATCTATCTATCTATCTATCTATCTATCTATCTATCTATCTATCTATCTATCTATCTATCTATCTATCTATCTATCTATCTATCTATCTATCTATCTATCTATCTATCTATCTATCTATCTATCTATCTATCTATCTATCTATCTATCTATCTATCTATCTATCTATCTATCTATCTATCTATCTATCTATCTATCTATCTATCTATCTATCTATCTAT
>CANUEZ040000616.1:0-2500 GCA_948099385.1 Fasciola hepatica | reverse complement strand
TATCTATCTATCTATCTATCTATCTATCTATCTATCTATCTATCTATCTATCTATCTATCTATCTATCTATCTATCTATCTATCTATCTATCTATTATCTATCTATCTATCTATCTATCTATCTATCTATCTATCTATCTATCTATCTATCTATCTATCTATCTATCTATCTATCTATCTATCTATCTATCTATCTATCTATCTATCTATCTATCTATCTATCTATCTATCTATCTATCTATCTATCTATCTATCTATCTATCTATTATCTATCTATCTATCTATCTATCTATCTATCTATCTATCTATCTATCTATCTATCTATCTATCTATCTATCTATCTATCTATCTATCTATCTATCTATCTATCTATCTATCTATCTATCTATCTATCTATCTATCTATCTATCTATCTATCTATCTATCTATCTATCTATCTATCTATCTATCTATCTATCTATCTATCTATCTATCTATCTATCTATCTATCTATCTATCTATCTATCTATCTATCTATCTATCTATCTATCTATCTATCTATCTATCTATCTATCTATCTATCTATCTATCTATCTATCTATCTATCTATCTATCTATCTATCTATCTATCTATCTATCTATCTATCTATCTATCTATCTATCTATCTATCTATCTATCTATCTATCTATCTATCTATCTATCTATCTATCTATCTATCTATCTATCTATCTATCTATCTATCTATCTATCTATCTATCTATCTATCTATCTATCTATCTATCTATCTATCTATCTATCTATCTATCTATCTATCTATCTATCTATCTATCTATCTATCTATCTATCTATCTATCTATCTATCTATCTATCTATCTATCTATCTATCTATCTATCTATCTATCTATCTATCTATCTATCTATCTATCTATCTATCTATCTATCTATCTATCTATCTATCTATCTATCTATCTATCTATCTATCTATCTATTATCTATCTATCTATCTATCTATCTATCTATCTATCTATCTATCTATCTATCTATCTATCTATCTATCTATCTATCTATCTATCTATCTATCTATCTATCTATCTATCTATCTATCTATCTATCTATCTATCTATCTATCTATCTATCTATCTATCTATCTATCTATCTATCTATCTATCTATCTATCTATCTATCTATCTATCTATCTATCTATCTATCTATCTATCTATCTATCTATCTATCTATCTATCTATCTATCTATCTATCTATCTATCTATCTATCTATCTATCTATCTATCTATCTATCTATCTATCTATCTATCTATCTATCTATCTATCTATCTATCTATCTATCTATCTATCTATCTATCTATCTATCTATCTATCTATCTATCTATCTATCTATCTATCTATCTATCTATCTATCTATCTATCTATCTATCTATCTATCTATCTATCTATCTATCTATCTATCTATCTATCTATCTATCTATCTATCTATCTATCTATCTATCTATCTATCTATCTATCTATCTATCTATCTATCTATCTATCTATCTATCTATCTATCTATCTATCTATCTATCTATCTATCTATCTATCTATCTATCTATCTATCTATCTATCTATCTATCTATCTATCTATCTATCTATCTATCTATCTATCTATCTATCTATCTATCTATCTATCTATCTATCTATCTATCTATCTATCTATCTATCTATCTATCTATCTATCTATCTATCTATCTATCTATCTATCTATCTATCTATCTATCTATCTATCTATCTATCTATCTATCTATCTATCTATCTATCTATCTATCTATCTATCTATCTATCTATCTATCTATCTATCTATCTATCTATCTATCTATCTATCTATCTATCTATCTATCTATCTATCTATCTATCTATCTATCTATCTATCTATCTATCTATCTATCTATCTATCTATCTATCTATCTATCTATCTATCTATCTATCTATCTATCTATCTATCTATCTATCTATCTATCTATCTATCTATCTATCTATCTATCTATCTATCTATCTATCTATCTATCTATCTATCTATCTATCTATCTATCTATCTATCTATCTATCTATCTATCTATCTATCTATCTATCTATCTATCTATCTATCTATCTATCTATCTATCTATCTATCTATCTATCTATCTATCTATCTATCTATCTATCTATCTATCTATCTATCTATCTATCTATCTATCTATCTATCTATCTATCTATCTATCTATCTATCTATCTATCTATCTATCTATCTATCTATCTATCTATCTATCTATCTATCTATCTATCTATCTATCTATCTATCTATCTATCTATCTATCTATCTATCTATCTATCTATCTATCTATCTATCTATCTATCTATCTATCTATCTATCTATCTATATCTATCTATCTATCTATCTATCTATCTATCTATCTATCTATCTATCTATCTATCTATCTATCTATCTATCTATCTATCTATCTATCTATCTATCTATCTATGTATCTATCT
>CANUEZ040000615.1:0-27522 GCA_948099385.1 Fasciola hepatica | reverse complement strand
AAAAACAGAACCAGCCCATCAATCCCAATACCTCTAAATTTAGGTAATGGATTGGGAGTATGAATGGAAACAAAAATAAACAACACATAAACGCCACCCACATAAACCAAACAGAAAACCACTAAATATCAACTGAACCCTACAACCAAATAACCCAAACCAGAAATACTTAAAGCAGCACCTATCAACAACAAACAATAAACTATGGGGTGAGAAACAAATGAAAAGCCTAGAAGGCAACTAAAATAGACCCTAGCAAGTATAGTAAACAACATCTAACCTATCTACAAACCCTAACAATGCCAAACAAGCAAGATCTAACAACCTTCATACTCACCAGGCATAACTACTTCAACCACAATAGGCATGTATGCATGACCAGCACCACACAACTCCGTACAATAACCCACATAAATGCCCAAATGACCAGGACAATAGGAAACACAATTTAACCGCCCAGGTATAGCATCAGTCTTTATATTAAACTCCGGAACCGAAAAAGAATGAATAACATCTGAAGAAGTAACCATAAGCTGATGAAAATTACCCCGAACCATCCGAAGAGGCTTATCCACCCCCATAACAAAATCACTCATAACAGAATCAAACTCCTCATCTTCTACCTCAACATCATAACTCCAGTATCACTGACGACCAACAACCTTTATAATCTTACTGGGAATATCTAGCATATCATAGGATATACATTTTAGATTATAGTAGCATAGAACAATAACACAACTCGACGGAACCACTGTCCAAAAAAACTCAACTACATCTCTCTCTTTTTTATGAGACGCCACCGTATTAGACCCAAACAATTGTCAAGCTAAGACAACAAAAACCCAAATTGGTATAAAAGCACAAACCAACAAGATATAAACTATCAAATCCATATAAAGCACTTTAGTAAAAACCATTATAGCCCGCAATATAAACTCACAAGACAACTAACGTCGGGTTCCCCCAACATTACCATGTTACGACTTACCACAGCTAACACCCTGGGTGACGGGCGGTGTGTACCCCAACTAAATCCTATTCGATAGGAAAACCTAACTAATATTTACAAACATCCCACCTACTTCCGAGTCCTAAATACAGCTACTACCTTACACAATAACAATTTTAACAAAGTAACGCATAAACCCCCCAATATTAGCAGCACATTGACCTGGCTTAAATAGTACACAATTACACTCGTTGACACTAATCACAAATCTTAAACCGGATATACACTAACAAACTTAAAAGGGGTCAACTACTAAGCGGACTATCTATTACAATACACGTTCCCCCGGTAGAACCTCATCGGCTGCCAAATCCTTTTAGTTTATACTAAGGAGACAAAATAAAATCGCATATACAAGGGTATCTAATCCTTTTCTATAATAACGAGACAAAATAACTAGAACATCTTATCAACAACAGGAAGATTATACTCAAACCTAGACCTTAGTCCTAAATACTTTACACCAACTAACCAGGAGAAAAAGCTAACAGAATAACCGCGGATGCTGGCACTGAGCATTCACCACTTCACTCAAAAACAGCCCAATCAAGGTTACCCTCAACTTAAAGCTCTAACTACTAAGAAAACACAATTACCAAAACTATGTCTGACTACCAGAATCTCCTTATGTAAATCTGTTTCTGACTCTCCCACAACCAGGATTAAATAGATCTAAAGCGAGGGCATCAAATACCTATAATACCTTTGCAAAGTAATACGCACAAAGCGTCACGCTCCTAACCTAGAGCACAAACAATCCTTTCGTACTAATCCACACCACCAATAGATAAGAACCGACCTGGCTCACGCCGGTCTTAACTCAACTCATGAGGGAAACTACGGTCGAACAGACCCAGTAAAGAAACTCCTACACCCCTCTACTTTTCCCCAAGTCAACATCGAGATAGCAATAAAATAAATCGATCCGACCTCTCCTTATTTTTTACCTAGTTATCCCCGAGGTAACTTAAACCTTTTATCCATTAGGATCAAAAATAACATAAAACATAGCATTTTACCCCAAACAAATAACACAATATAAAGATCTCGGGGTCTTTCCGTCTTATTAAAAATCCGAGGGATCTGCACCTCAACTCCAATTTCAGCCCAAGCCCTAATCTAGTCAAATCCTCAAGTCAAACCTTTCAAACAATCCTCCAATTATGAGGCAACTAATTATGCTACCTTAGCACAGTCAAAATACTGCGGCCATTTACAAAGCACTGGGCAGGCACTACTATTCATAAATCCGAATAGAAATGTTTTTAATAAACAGACCGAGGAAGACCAAGAAAAAATAAAGCTAATCAAAACACCTACTTATTCTATCATTATCAAACCCAATTAGCTAAGAGTAGATTCATATAAATCCTAGACAGAGCCACAAACGAATAATAACACACACCTAAAATCAGGAGAATTCTAATCCCTATTACAAAAAGCACAAAATCCTGATCTTACCAACGACCTAATATCATAACTAAGCCGCAATATACCAACAAAATCTACTCAAAATCAGATATCAAGTACTCCGAATCACCTATCACAACCTCAATTAAGCTCTACAAAAAGTTACTCACCTCCAAAACAACCCTAAGCAAGCAAAACAAAAATCAGTACTCTTCGGAAACAATCAATCCAAACCAAAAATCAACAAATCATGATGCAAAAGGTAATCTAAAAAACGAAACCCAAATAAAATCAACCTCACAGCCAATAAAACATAGAGAGCAGCCAAAAACCACCTCTGCTTTACAAAAGCAGAATTCTAAAAATACCTAAACTAACCCCCCAACAAACCCCAAACAACTAAAAAACCCAGCGACCAACACCATTCATATAACTATTATGTTGAGGACCCGGCAAAGTAATAACATTCAACACTAAAGACCTGCTACCCCAAGAAGAGACAACACAATTACCTACAACAAAGGACTCCCACAAAATAAACACAAACAAAAAGGCACTACCTGCCGAAACAAGAGCACCTAAACTAGAAACAACACTAAGCCAATAAAAATCCGGATCATAAACACAAACCCGGCGAGGCAACCCCGCCATACCAAGGTAGTGCATAGGGAAAAAACACATATTAAACCCAACCATAGAAACAACCCAATGACCTTGCAACATGAAAAGATTCAAACTATAACCAGTCACAACAGGCCACCACCAAATAAAAGAGATAACAACACTTCTATAAGATCCTAAAGAAAGAACATAATGAAAATGAGCAACCACAAACCATGTATCATGAAGCAAAGTATCCAAAAGAGAAGCAGAAAGCATAATACCAGTAACCCCACCAATAGTAAATAAAACAATAAACCCTATAATTCACCACACAACAGGATCCCATATACGAACAGAACTACCCCCCCCCAACATTATCAACCAGGAAAAGACCTTAATACCCGTAGGAATACCAATAACCATAGTAACAGAACTAAAAAAAACAGCAGTATGCACATCCAAACCCACCATAAACATATGATGAGCCCAAACAACACTACCTAAACATACTATAGCAGCCATAGCTAAAATAAGACCATAATAACCAAACAAAGAATCATTATTAGTTAGAGTCACACAAATATGACTAATAACCCCAAACCCTGGTAAAATCAAAACATAAACCTCAGGATGCCCAAAAAACCAAAACAAATGCTGAAATAAAACAGGATCCCCACCTCCCATAGGATCAAAAAAAGCAGAACCAAATTTACGATCAAATAACAACATAGTAATAGCAGCAGCCAAAACAGGCAATGACAACAACAATAAAACAGAAGTAAATAGATAAGCCCAAACCAAAATACTATGCCGACCCGTACCCTCATCCAACATAACCTCTAAAATAGTACAAATAAATTTAATAGAACCTAAAAGACTAGAAACCCCAGCCAAATGAAGAGAAAACATCAAAAAATCAACCCCCCACCTAGAATAATCCAACCTAGAAAGAGGCGGATAAAAAGTTCAACCAACACCTACACCCCCTATCAAACCAAAAGACAAACAAACACAAGCAGGCAATAACAACCAAGCACTCAAAGCATTTAAACGAGGCAAATTCAAATCAGGAATCCCTAACAATAAGGGCAACAAATAATTACCAAAACCCCCAATCAACACCGGCATCAAAAAGAAAAAAATCATTATAATCCCATGCCCAGTAACAACATAATTATAAACTTCAGGAGAAACCAAATTAAAATATGGATCTAAATAATTCAAACGAACCAACACCCTCAAAGAAAGACCAAAAAACCCCCCCCAAAGACCAATAACCATATAAATCAAACCAACACGCTTATGATCCAACGTAAACAACCAACTCATATACTTCACAGACAGCAACCGACCAAAGCCACCTCCTGTTTTGAAAACAGACAGTCCAAAATAACCTAGATCACTAACTAAAAGAGAACCGAGCAACCAAAGCCCAAATCATCGTTAGCAGCGACAACCTAACAATCCTCCAAACCCTAATAAGTTCAACGAACATAACCTCGTCGAACCTCTACCAAAAACCCAATACCTAACAAAACCAAAAAAAACAAATACCTAAAAAATTTCTTATACAACACCCCCTGAAGAGGCATTTTCAACAATAAAGAAACCTCAAGATCAAAAACCACAAAAAACACCAAAAGAATAAAATAAGTATACCTAAAATAATTCTCAGTCACACGCTGAGACAAAAACCCACACTCAAAAGAACTAACCCAAGAACGTTCACCAGAAAAAATCCCCAAATCTAAATTCCACAAAAAAGCATGGAGAACCAAAACCAAAAAAAAAATCAAAAAAAACAACAACCCCAAAACAGCAAAAAACAACATCCTGAAGAATCCAAACCAGATATCTTAGAAGTAAGAATTCCAAACTTTAATCTTAAGCTACCCCCAGAAATACCGACGAAGAAAACTCTCACTATTACTATATCACAGTAACCTGCTAACGCAGCCCTACCGGCCAGCCAACTCCAAACCAGAGACCTCCAACCCCCAAAGCTAGCATTCTTCATTAAACTACTAAACTGCAACATACACGTCCGCGGGCAAACACACCATCTCAAAGTTAACAGCCTTACGATTTTACCAAATATAATCTACACGCACCCAAAACCAACTAAATAACAAAAAAAAAAGAAAACACCAACAATAAAAGAGCATAACGCCACATAAAACTAACAAAATAATCATACCGAACACGAGGTAAAGTAGCACGAGCTCACACAAAAAACATAACATGAAACAAAGCCAAACCTAAGACAAACCTACCACCCCAAAATAAAAGAGAAGAAAATCAAGAAAAAATTACCATAATCAAATATTCACAAGCAAATAAACAAGTAAAAGGAACATTACAATACTCAGTATTCAAACCACTAACTAATTCACTTTCAGCCTCAGCATAGTCCAATGGAGTACGGTTACATTCACATAATATACCCACCAACCACAAACCATAAACTACAGGAACAACCATTCACATACCACCAAATTCACCAAACAAACAAGAAACACCATAACTCCCCCAAACCAATGCAACCAAAACAACAATACACATAAAACAAGCCTCAAACCTAACAGACCCAAAAGCAGAACGAACACAGCTAACCAAAGCAAACTTATTATAACAACCCCAACCAACACTTAACAACCTATAACCAGTCATACTAGTAACCACTAAAAACCACAACATAAATTTAACACTACTAACACCACCAAACCTAAAAAAAAACAACACACAATAGCCACAAGCCAACAAAACCAACAGATAAACACCCCACCAAGACAACCAACTACGATTCTGAAAAAACACAAACTTAAACTTTATAACTAACTTCATTAAATCCGCAAACCTCTGCAACAAACCTCACAAACCAACCTTATTAGGCCCCTTACGAATCTGCATATAACCCAACACCTTACGCTCACCAAGTATAAAAAATGCAACAAAAACCATAATTATAACAAAAGCAAAAAACCTACTTAAACCCAAATAAAAAGCTTTCAACAACAAAACCACCTACTCATCCCGTACAAAACATACCCCACCGCCACGACAAAGCAACATCCTTAACTAGACTAGAAATGATACAACGGCAAGAAACCTCTACCGAATGCTCGCAGAGCACACATCTCAACTTAAACTATACCGTCCCAGCCCCTCAAACTAGCAACAGAAAAACTTCTCCCCCTATGCGTAAAACAGGAATTCTACAATAAACTAAATCGCCCAAACCTAAACAACAGCCAAACCCCCAAAAACACTCTTAGGCAAATCAAACCTCATAACAAACTTCAACAAATAACATTGCTCAGAAACTCTATAAATAACCCAAGATACTAAAACAATAAACCAACAACTAAAAATCCCAGAAGCCATAACTAACTTATAAAAAATAGACAAAGAAACAGGAATAGACAATAAAAGAAAACAAAAAAAGAAATAACCCCAAACACTACCAAACCAGGAACCACTACAACACCCTAAAAACCTAATAACAAAAGACCTCCACACACAATAAACAAAAAACACCAAAAGCAATACATCCGAAGACAACACAAAAGACATAGCAACCAAAGCAGCACTAGAAGACAACATCATATGACACCAACAATAGAGTCAACCATAAGTATAAAACCAAAAAAGAACAGACAAGACCAAAAACCTCAAAAAACACAAAATATTAACCAAAAAATAACTACCCCCTGCCAAAAAGAAGGGCAAAAAAAAAATCGGAGCCTTCAAGAAAGTAGACAAAGATCAAACAACCAATCAGTTAGAATTCAAACTCACACCATACACCCAACCTCAAAACGGAAAAAGACCAAACTTAAGAAACAAACCAATAAGCAACATAAACAACAAACTTTTACTCATAATACCACACAAAATTAAAGAAGAAGACACACTAGAAGCAATAATATATTTAAACAAGCCAGACAAACATCAAGGATTACCGAGTAAAAAAAATAAAGGCACCACCGATAGAGTAGATAACTCCAAAAATAACCAAAATAGGGAAAGATTACCAACCGAAAAAACCAACAAACTAAACACCAACAAACCCAAAACTCCAAAACTCCCTATAACTACCCCCCGCATATACCACCAAACCTAATGATTCTCCGAAAAGGAAAGAATATTGCAAACAATAAATCAATGTACTAACGCAACAAAAACCTCATAAAAAAACAAAACAACAAGAAATACAAACACACCGAAACCGTACTTAAATCCTAAAGCTCCTATAGCAACACCACCAAAAGAACCAATAGTCAAATTAACAAAAGGACGAATAATCAAAACAATAGGACGAACAACATAACTTAAAGTCTCAGCCAAACACACAAAAGGAGCAATCCACAAAGGAGTCCCAGAAGGAACAAACCCCCTAAAAAACCTGAACAGCCCAACATCCAATAACCGACCCAAAAACAAAGCCAAAAATAGAGGAATCACCAAAAAGATTAAAAAAAGACCAAACCCCAACAAACCATACAAATAGGGCATACGAAGATAAAGAAAACAGCACAACAAAAAAAACAGACACATCCGATACAAATAATCACTCCAACCACCTAACACAAAACCTACTACAAGTTTATATAACACACCCAGCCGAGAAACAAACATAAGAAGAGACGAAATCGTATTTTATGAACATGAACCACACAGTTTAAACACCCTTAACTTACTCTTCCTCCCAACAACATTCCCACCACATTTCTGTAACTTCAGCTCTTCAAACTAACGCTTTAAACCCATAAGCTAGAAGGGATAATCAATACCCTTGTAGCCAACTCCAAATTACCCCTATGACCAAAACATAACATGCCCAACACACCAGACTACAATTATAACACCACAAACATCACATAACATCAAACCACCAAGAATACTATACCCCCAACATAACTCACAACATAACCACGATCATACCCAATAGTACAGTGGCGTGACAACAAGCACCCCAATAAAAAAACCGGAACCAAACCACCAACAAATAAATATACACAGAACAACAAAGAATAGAACAACCAACTAAACCCTACTTCAGACAAAATAACCACCTCAGAAAAAAAATTTACTGTCGGAGGAACAGAAGCCACACTACAAATACACATAACCAATATACACCGAACCACCAACCTGCCAGAAACAGCACTCTTCAAAACTAATCAATTACGACTACCAGAAACCTCATAAAGCAATCACAAAAGCATAAAAGTAACACCCGCAGACAACCCATGCCCCAAAGAATAAACCAAAGACAAAGAAGCCTCATCAAATCAACAAAAACTAAAACAAACTGAAACTACCACAATATGTGCCAACCTTAAAAAAGCCAACCAACGCTTACCGTCCAATTCACGAGAAGCACTAAAAAAGAACAACAATGCGAATACTAAAGACAAACCAACATATCAATACCTAAAAATAAAATCCGATAAAAGAAAATAGCAAAAACGAAGAACCCCTAATAAACCCAACTTCATTACATAACCCCTCAAGAACATAGATACCGGCCTACTAGCCTCAGCATGTACTATAGGTAGCCATACATGAAAGGGAGGTAACGGGATCTTAGTAATAAACATCACAGCCAACACAACAAAAACACCAAACCCGACACAATCAATACTCCAAGACTGGACCCTATAACTCCCCATAATACCCCCAAGATAGAGTATACAAAGAAGCATAGGCAAACTACTAAAAACAATATACCCCAACAAATACCAAGAAGCAATAAACCGCTCAGAATAAGGAGACTCAGAAATTAACAAAAAAAGCAAAGGAAGGATAGACATCTCATAAAAACACCAAAACCAAACACCTTTAACGCAACAATAACACAACAAAGACGAGACCAAACTAAACACTAACATAATCTTTGAACCTAACCCAAGTTCGCTCAAAACAAAAACCAATGAAATACCCAAAAACAAAGACAACAAACAGAAATAAAAACTAACAGAATCAAAAACAAAAACACCAAACTCCACAGAATACAACCCCAATAACCACATACCAATACCAGATAACAATAATAACAGACCCTTAATTAGAACCAAACCTCCAACACCTAAACACCAACAGTACCAATCAAACTTCTGAAATCCCATAAACGAGTCAAAACAACCAATCCCAAAGTAACCTCAATAGTAAAAATCACCATCAAAGCAATGAAAATAATACGAAATTCTTCTCACTGACCTAAAAGACAAACAAACAACAACAACACATTAAGATTCTCAACAACAATCAAACAATTCAACAAACGACCTAACGACAGAAAAAACCCAAAAACAATCACTAAAACACCAACATATAAAAACCTAACCAAACCACCAACCACAATAAATCCTAAAACCCCAACCTACGAGGAAATCCACCAGAATAAGGAACCAACCACAATCCCTTAAACATAACCAACAACAAAACAACCAACAAACTAGCAAACTTACTTATTAAAACAAAAGGAGGCTCCGGATGACAAGCCCCCAAATAGGTCAACAACAAAAAACAGGAAACCCCACACCAAAAAATATACTGACGCCCTATTCTATAAATACAAGCCTTATTCAAAGTAGGCAACCACAACAAAAACAAAAACACTAAAACCAAAACCAAACCCCCAACCTTAGACTCTACAGAACGCAACATCGCATAAAAGGACAAAAAGTATCACTCCGGCTTTATAGAAGCTGGAGTAACCATAGGATCCGCCTGAATATAACTCTCCACATCTAAAACCAAATCCGGAAACACCAACATACAAACCCCAAAAAAAAACAACAAACACAACAACACAAACCCATCCTTACTAGTAAAAAATGAATGAAAAAAAACCACATCACCATAACCCCCAGAAACAAACAACGGATTATTAGAACCCCCCTTATGTAAGTAAAACAAATGGATAACCCTAAATCCTAAAATAACAAAAGCCAAACAAACATGCGCCGAAAAAACACGGACCAACATAGTATTAGTAACAGAAAATCCCCCAACAACATACTCATACAAAACCCCTCCTACAAAAGGAACACTCTGCAATATAGAAGTCAAAACAGTAGCAGCCCAAAAAGACATCTGGTGTCAAGGCAAAATATACCCCAAAAAGGCCTCAACCATCATTAACAAATAAAGAACAAACCCAACATTTCAAACCCCCAACTTACTATAACTCGAATAATACAAAGCACGACCCATATGAGCAAAAAACAACAAAAATATAAAAGTAACCCCTCAAATATGCACATAACGAACCAACCACAAAAACAAACCCTCAGAAGTAAAATCTAAAACACAACCAAACCTCAACAACCTGTCAGCAACATACAATAAAGACAAGACAACCCCAGACAACACCTGAATAATAAGAAACCTCCTTATCATAAAACCACCACACCAAAAATAACTCAAGGATATATTAGTAGGTAAATCAACAACATTCCCCCGCATAACAGCTAACATCTTCCCCCGCTCAACAGAACTCTCCGACACCACAAACCGACGGTTTTAACCTAACCTACAAGAGAAACCAAACTAAGCAAGATATATTATCAGGTAAACCAACAACCAAATATAATCCACAAAATGTCAGTACCAAACAACGAAATCAACATTCGAATCAGGAACAACATCACCAGAAAAGTAAAGAAAACACAGAGCAACAAGACCCCCAAATACATGCAAAAAATGCAACCCAACAGTACTAAAACAGACAGCACCATAAACACAAAAGGTTAAGTCACACTCACAATCATAAAACTCAAATGCCTGCAAAACCAAAAAGCTACAACCCAAAACTATAGTCAACAACAAAAAAGGACGACTATAATAAGAACCCAAGTAATGATGGTAAGTAGTAACCGTAATAGAAGAACCAGTTAAAATAAAACAACCTAACAAAGGAAGCTCTAAAGGACTAGACAAAGGAGCCAAATCATCCTCAACCGTTATAACACATAAACAAAAAAGAGTCCCAAAAACAATAACCTCCCTAAGAATAAACACCCAAAAAGCTGTAGCATAATGCTTAACAGTACAAAGAGACTCCTTAATCAACCAAATCAAAGAAATGAAAACTACCCCTAAGAAAACCCACAAGCCTAACAACTTTCACAAAAATATACTAACTATCCCAATCATCAAAACTCAAGCTTTATATAAAGGCAACCAACTCATAAAGCAGGGAGAGATAAAACAACATACTCCAAATAAATAGATCGGCCCACAAGAACCAACTCCCTCTCCCCCCACCAGGGGCACAACTCTTAATATGTATATATATACGATCCCCTATCTTAACACTCCCATTACTCTCAACTAACCCACAAGAACCAACTCCCTCTCCCCCCACCAGGGGCACAACTACACCAGATGCCTATCTTAACACTCCCATTACTCTCAACTAACCCACAAGAACCAACTCCCTCTCCCCCCACCAGGGGCACAACTACACCAGATGCCTATCTTAACACTCCCATTACTCTCAACTAACCCACAAGAACCAACTCCCTCTCCCCCCACCAGGGGCACAACTACACCAGATGCCTATCTTAACACTCCCATTACTCTCAACTAACCCACAAGAACCAACTCCCTCTCCCCCCACCAGGGGCACAACTACACCAGATGCCTATCTTAACACTCCCATTACTCTCAACTAACCCACAAGAACCAACTCCCTCTCCCCCCACCAGGGGCACAACTACACCAGATGCCTATCTTAACACTCCCATTACTCTCAACTAACCCACAAGAACCAACTCCCTCTCCCCCCACCAGGGGCACAACTACACCAGATGCCTATCTTAACACTCCCATTACTCTCAACTAACCCACAAGAACCAACTCCCTCTCCCCCCACCAGGGGCACAACTACACCAGATGCCTATCTTAACACTCCCATTACTCTCAACTAACCCACAAGAACCAACTCCCTCTCCCCCCACCAGGGGCACAACTACACCAGATGCCTATCTTAACACTCCCATTACTCTCAACTAACCCACAAGAACCAACTCCCTCTCCCCCCACCAGGGGCACAACTACACCAGATGCCTATCTTAACACTCCCATTACTCTCAACTAACCCACAAGAACCAACTCCCTCTCCCCCCACCAGGGGCACAACTACACCAGATGCCTATCTTAACACTCCCATTACTCTCAACTAACCCACAAGAACCAACTCCCTCTCCCCCCACCAGGGGCACAACTACACCAGATGCCTATCTTAACACTCCCATTACTCTCAACTAACCCACAAGAACCAACTCCCTCTCCCCCCACCAGGGGCACAACTACACCAGATGCCTATCTTAACACTCCCATTACTCTCAACTAACCCACAAGAACCAACTCCCTCTCCCCCCACCAGGGGCACAACTACACCAGATGCCTATCTTAACACCAAACCAACCATGCATCGACTAAATCTAGACCCCCGACTTGGAAAGACGAAATACTAACTTATACTACCGAAACCACCAAACACAAAATTTATGTCATTATAGGCACATATATAATAAATATGTCAACAAAACCAAAATGCATAACTACCCACTTTACAAAAAACCACCCCAAAAAAAATCTCATAAGGGGGGAGTATTACAAAACCAAAACACTAAAGCAAACACAGCAAAACTAAAAACCAAAGAACACCCGAAATACCTATCGAATGGTCGTAATAGACCCACTCCAACACGAAAAACTGGTATGTAAAAAACAACACCTAATCGACATAAAAAACAAAGCAACCACACTACAACACATAGGAAACAAGAAGAACACAAACCAACCCTAAAACCACAAAACTAATAGAAAAAAAAGAACCACGAAACAATAACCAACGCCACACACCTAACCCAAAAAACCTCTCCAACAAGTAAACCTCCCAACGATAAAAAGAAACAAGACAAACCTCCCTAATAAAACCAAACCAGCTATAAACTAACGAAACATATCCCTCTCCCCCTCAAAGCATAGAACTCCAATAACCTTCACCCATCCAACACCAATACAACAACCAGCCAAATAAACACCCAAAACACTGAACCCCCAAAACAGCCAAAGAACCACACCAAGAAACACTAACAACCTCCGCACTAACCAAATCCCCCAAATAATTCAACACACCCCCACAAAATACTAAGGGACAAACAACCAAAAAAAGACTAGAAACCCCAAACCTTAAGCCCCCTACAGAACCAAGCAATAATAAAGCAAACCGCACAGAATAAACATAAGACAAAAAAAGAGACAGAAAACAAACCAAAACTAAACCAAACCCACCCCCATAAAGCAATAAAGAAAAAAGAGAATGCTTAGAAAAAAAGACACCCAAAAAGGGCAAACCACACAACGACAAAACCAAAAATCCCTGAACTAAGGGCAAGAAACGACCTCTATAACGTCCCAAATAGACACCAACAGAGCTTTGACTAGAACCAGACTGCCTCATCAAATCCCCAACACTCATAAACAAGTAACACTTACATAAACCATGAGTAATCAATTGCAACAATGCTAAACACAGATCCCCACAAACAAAAAAAACAATACACCAAGAAACTTTATTACAAGTCGATAAAGCAACAATCTTCTTTAAGTCCATAAAAACAATAGAACAAACAGCCGTCACTATAATAGTAAGAAAACAGAAAAAAACCAAGAAAAAATCAACCCATACCCTACTCAAGAAACCATATCGTAAAAAAAACCAAACACCGGCAGCAACCAAGGTAGAAGAATGCACCAAAGAACTAACAGGAGTAGGAGCACGCATAGCCTCCAACAACCAAGAAATAAACGGAAAACAAGCACTCTTAGTCATAACCACCAACAAATAAAATAAAACAAAAACCAAACCAGAAACATCCGCCCATCAACTAACCCACATCAACATGCCAAATACAGAAACATCACCAAACCGAGAAGCAAAAAGAGTCACCAAAGAAGCTCGCAAACTACTCATTTTAGCATAAAATAAAATCAAAAAAAAACTAACCAAACCTAAATACTCCCAAAAGATCAGAGAAAACAACAAAGAAGAGCTAAAAACCAAAACACCCATAGTTCCCAAAAACCAAACCATCAACGGAAACAACAAAACAGACCTAAACCTACCCATAAAATAATGAAAACAATAAACTAAAGCCACAGAACCACAACAAAACAACATAAAAAAGCAACCAACCCCAACCAAATCAATCATAAACTCAAAACCCCCATACCTATCATAACCCAACACCCTAAAACAACCCAACAACTCCTCTCACCCACTAAACCAAAAAACATACACCCCCAAAAATAAAAAACACAACAACACCTTTGATAGAAATAAAACATTTCAAATCTACGGCCGAAACGTAAACCCAATCGGATATCAAACAACACACGAGGGGCAAACCCCATATTTGACGCTTAAAACCAACCCATATAATCTGGCACTCATGTAAAACAGCGAGCATCATAAATAAATATGAAAAGAATGACTTCAAATCATTCACAAAACCTTACACGCCTAGAGGACAAAATAATGTCATAACATGATCCTAAACCACACCCATAAACTCTGGCACTCCAGACTCTGGCCAGACCAAAACGCTACCTCAGAAGCTACAATCCCACGCACTAAACTTATACTAAACCAGTAACCCTAACTACCGAAAAAATCCCCCCTCAGAACTTACCACAACACTTACACAAACAAAACCGATCATCAGAACCAAACAAAACAAACAGTAAGACAAACCCTCAAACCTAGAACATAAATAAAAACTACTATCACACAAAGAGGGAACAGAAAAAAAAACAAAAGAAAAAACACACAAGAATCCAAAAAACAGAACCAGCCCATCAATCCCAATACCTCTAAATTTAGGTAATGGATTGGGAGTATGAATGGAAACAAAAATAAACAACACATAAACGCCACCCACATAAACCAAACAGAAAACCACTAAATATCAACTGAACCCTACAACCAAATAACCCAAACCAGAAATACTTAAAGCAGCACCTATCAACAACAAACAATAAACTATGGGGTGAGAAACAAATGAAAAGCCTAGAAGGCAACTAAAATAGACCCTAGCAAGTATAGTAAACAACATCTAACCTATCTACAAACCCTAACAATGCCAAACAAGCAAGATCTAACAACCTTCATACTCACCAGGCATAACTACTTCAACCACAATAGGCATGTATGCATGACCAGCACCACACAACTCCGTACAATAACCCACATAAATGCCCAAATGACCAGGACAATAGGAAACACAATTTAACCGCCCAGGTATAGCATCAGTCTTTATATTAAACTCCGGAACCGAAAAAGAATGAATAACATCTGAAGAAGTAACCATAAGCTGATGAAAATTACCCCGAACCATCCGAAGAGGCTTATCCACCCCCATAACAAAATCACTCATAACAGAATCAAACTCCTCATCTTCTACCTCAACATCATAACTCCAGTATCACTGACGACCAACAACCTTTATAATCTTACTGGGAATATCTAGCATATCATAGGATATACATTTTAGATTATAGTAGCATAGAACAATAACACAACTCGACGGAACCACTGTCCAAAAAAACTCAACTACATCTCTCTCTTTTTTATGAGACGCCACCGTATTAGACCCAAACAATTGTCAAGCTAAGACAACAAAAACCCAAATTGGTATAAAAGCACAAACCAACAAGATATAAACTATCAAATCCATATAAAGCACTTTAGTAAAAACCATTATAGCCCGCAATATAAACTCACAAGACAACTAACGTCGGGTTCCCCCAACATTACCATGTTACGACTTACCACAGCTAACACCCTGGGTGACGGGCGGTGTGTACCCCAACTAAATCCTATTCGATAGGAAAACCTAACTAATATTTACAAACATCCCACCTACTTCCGAGTCCTAAATACAGCTACTACCTTACACAATAACAATTTTAACAAAGTAACGCATAAACCCCCCAATATTAGCAGCACATTGACCTGGCTTAAATAGTACACAATTACACTCGTTGACACTAATCACAAATCTTAAACCGGATATACACTAACAAACTTAAAAGGGGTCAACTACTAAGCGGACTATCTATTACAATACACGTTCCCCCGGTAGAACCTCATCGGCTGCCAAATCCTTTTAGTTTATACTAAGGAGACAAAATAAAATCGCATATACAAGGGTATCTAATCCTTTTCTATAATAACGAGACAAAATAACTAGAACATCTTATCAACAACAGGAAGATTATACTCAAACCTAGACCTTAGTCCTAAATACTTTACACCAACTAACCAGGAGAAAAAGCTAACAGAATAACCGCGGATGCTGGCACTGAGCATTCACCACTTCACTCAAAAACAGCCCAATCAAGGTTACCCTCAACTTAAAGCTCTAACTACTAAGAAAACACAATTACCAAAACTATGTCTGACTACCAGAATCTCCTTATGTAAATCTGTTTCTGACTCTCCCACAACCAGGATTAAATAGATCTAAAGCGAGGGCATCAAATACCTATAATACCTTTGCAAAGTAATACGCACAAAGCGTCACGCTCCTAACCTAGAGCACAAACAATCCTTTCGTACTAATCCACACCACCAATAGATAAGAACCGACCTGGCTCACGCCGGTCTTAACTCAACTCATGAGGGAAACTACGGTCGAACAGACCCAGTAAAGAAACTCCTACACCCCTCTACTTTTCCCCAAGTCAACATCGAGATAGCAATAAAATAAATCGATCCGACCTCTCCTTATTTTTTACCTAGTTATCCCCGAGGTAACTTAAACCTTTTATCCATTAGGATCAAAAATAACATAAAACATAGCATTTTACCCCAAACAAATAACACAATATAAAGATCTCGGGGTCTTTCCGTCTTATTAAAAATCCGAGGGATCTGCACCTCAACTCCAATTTCAGCCCAAGCCCTAATCTAGTCAAATCCTCAAGTCAAACCTTTCAAACAATCCTCCAATTATGAGGCAACTAATTATGCTACCTTAGCACAGTCAAAATACTGCGGCCATTTACAAAGCACTGGGCAGGCACTACTATTCATAAATCCGAATAGAAATGTTTTTAATAAACAGACCGAGGAAGACCAAGAAAAAATAAAGCTAATCAAAACACCTACTTATTCTATCATTATCAAACCCAATTAGCTAAGAGTAGATTCATATAAATCCTAGACAGAGCCACAAACGAATAATAACACACACCTAAAATCAGGAGAATTCTAATCCCTATTACAAAAAGCACAAAATCCTGATCTTACCAACGACCTAATATCATAACTAAGCCGCAATATACCAACAAAATCTACTCAAAATCAGATATCAAGTACTCCGAATCACCTATCACAACCTCAATTAAGCTCTACAAAAAGTTACTCACCTCCAAAACAACCCTAAGCAAGCAAAACAAAAATCAGTACTCTTCGGAAACAATCAATCCAAACCAAAAATCAACAAATCATGATGCAAAAGGTAATCTAAAAAACGAAACCCAAATAAAATCAACCTCACAGCCAATAAAACATAGAGAGCAGCCAAAAACCACCTCTGCTTTACAAAAGCAGAATTCTAAAAATACCTAAACTAACCCCCCAACAAACCCCAAACAACTAAAAAACCCAGCGACCAACACCATTCATATAACTATTATGTTGAGGACCCGGCAAAGTAATAACATTCAACACTAAAGACCTGCTACCCCAAGAAGAGACAACACAATTACCTACAACAAAGGACTCCCACAAAATAAACACAAACAAAAAGGCACTACCTGCCGAAACAAGAGCACCTAAACTAGAAACAACACTAAGCCAATAAAAATCCGGATCATAAACACAAACCCGGCGAGGCAACCCCGCCATACCAAGGTAGTGCATAGGGAAAAAACACATATTAAACCCAACCATAGAAACAACCCAATGACCTTGCAACATGAAAAGATTCAAACTATAACCAGTCACAACAGGCCACCACCAAATAAAAGAGATAACAACACTTCTATAAGATCCTAAAGAAAGAACATAATGAAAATGAGCAACCACAAACCATGTATCATGAAGCAAAGTATCCAAAAGAGAAGCAGAAAGCATAATACCAGTAACCCCACCAATAGTAAATAAAACAATAAACCCTATAATTCACCACACAACAGGATCCCATATACGAACAGAACTACCCCCCCCCAACATTATCAACCAGGAAAAGACCTTAATACCCGTAGGAATACCAATAACCATAGTAACAGAACTAAAAAAAACAGCAGTATGCACATCCAAACCCACCATAAACATATGATGAGCCCAAACAACACTACCTAAACATACTATAGCAGCCATAGCTAAAATAAGACCATAATAACCAAACAAAGAATCATTATTAGTTAGAGTCACACAAATATGACTAATAACCCCAAACCCTGGTAAAATCAAAACATAAACCTCAGGATGCCCAAAAAACCAAAACAAATGCTGAAATAAAACAGGATCCCCACCTCCCATAGGATCAAAAAAAGCAGAACCAAATTTACGATCAAATAACAACATAGTAATAGCAGCAGCCAAAACAGGCAATGACAACAACAATAAAACAGAAGTAAATAGATAAGCCCAAACCAAAATACTATGCCGACCCGTACCCTCATCCAACATAACCTCTAAAATAGTACAAATAAATTTAATAGAACCTAAAAGACTAGAAACCCCAGCCAAATGAAGAGAAAACATCAAAAAATCAACCCCCCACCTAGAATAATCCAACCTAGAAAGAGGCGGATAAAAAGTTCAACCAACACCTACACCCCCTATCAAACCAAAAGACAAACAAACACAAGCAGGCAATAACAACCAAGCACTCAAAGCATTTAAACGAGGCAAATTCAAATCAGGAATCCCTAACAATAAGGGCAACAAATAATTACCAAAACCCCCAATCAACACCGGCATCAAAAAGAAAAAAATCATTATAATCCCATGCCCAGTAACAACATAATTATAAACTTCAGGAGAAACCAAATTAAAATATGGATCTAAATAATTCAAACGAACCAACACCCTCAAAGAAAGACCAAAAAACCCCCCCCAAAGACCAATAACCATATAAATCAAACCAACACGCTTATGATCCAACGTAAACAACCAACTCATATACTTCACAGACAGCAACCGACCAAAGCCACCTCCTGTTTTGAAAACAGACAGTCCAAAATAACCTAGATCACTAACTAAAAGAGAACCGAGCAACCAAAGCCCAAATCATCGTTAGCAGCGACAACCTAACAATCCTCCAAACCCTAATAAGTTCAACGAACATAACCTCGTCGAACCTCTACCAAAAACCCAATACCTAACAAAACCAAAAAAAACAAATACCTAAAAAATTTCTTATACAACACCCCCTGAAGAGGCATTTTCAACAATAAAGAAACCTCAAGATCAAAAACCACAAAAAACACCAAAAGAATAAAATAAGTATACCTAAAATAATTCTCAGTCACACGCTGAGACAAAAACCCACACTCAAAAGAACTAACCCAAGAACGTTCACCAGAAAAAATCCCCAAATCTAAATTCCACAAAAAAGCATGGAGAACCAAAACCAAAAAAAAAATCAAAAAAAACAACAACCCCAAAACAGCAAAAAACAACATCCTGAAGAATCCAAACCAGATATCTTAGAAGTAAGAATTCCAAACTTTAATCTTAAGCTACCCCCAGAAATACCGACGAAGAAAACTCTCACTATTACTATATCACAGTAACCTGCTAACGCAGCCCTACCGGCCAGCCAACTCCAAACCAGAGACCTCCAACCCCCAAAGCTAGCATTCTTCATTAAACTACTAAACTGCAACATACACGTCCGCGGGCAAACACACCATCTCAAAGTTAACAGCCTTACGATTTTACCAAATATAATCTACACGCACCCAAAACCAACTAAATAACAAAAAAAAAAGAAAACACCAACAATAAAAGAGCATAACGCCACATAAAACTAACAAAATAATCATACCGAACACGAGGTAAAGTAGCACGAGCTCACACAAAAAACATAACATGAAACAAAGCCAAACCTAAGACAAACCTACCACCCCAAAATAAAAGAGAAGAAAATCAAGAAAAAATTACCATAATCAAATATTCACAAGCAAATAAACAAGTAAAAGGAACATTACAATACTCAGTATTCAAACCACTAACTAATTCACTTTCAGCCTCAGCATAGTCCAATGGAGTACGGTTACATTCACATAATATACCCACCAACCACAAACCATAAACTACAGGAACAACCATTCACATACCACCAAATTCACCAAACAAACAAGAAACACCATAACTCCCCCAAACCAATGCAACCAAAACAACAATACACATAAAACAAGCCTCAAACCTAACAGACCCAAAAGCAGAACGAACACAGCTAACCAAAGCAAACTTATTATAACAACCCCAACCAACACTTAACAACCTATAACCAGTCATACTAGTAACCACTAAAAACCACAACATAAATTTAACACTACTAACACCACCAAACCTAAAAAAAAACAACACACAATAGCCACAAGCCAACAAAACCAACAGATAAACACCCCACCAAGACAACCAACTACGATTCTGAAAAAACACAAACTTAAACTTTATAACTAACTTCATTAAATCCGCAAACCTCTGCAACAAACCTCACAAACCAACCTTATTAGGCCCCTTACGAATCTGCATATAACCCAACACCTTACGCTCACCAAGTATAAAAAATGCAACAAAAACCATAATTATAACAAAAGCAAAAAACCTACTTAAACCCAAATAAAAAGCTTTCAACAACAAAACCACCTACTCATCCCGTACAAAACATACCCCACCGCCACGACAAAGCAACATCCTTAACTAGACTAGAAATGATACAACGGCAAGAAACCTCTACCGAATGCTCGCAGAGCACACATCTCAACTTAAACTATACCGTCCCAGCCCCTCAAACTAGCAACAGAAAAACTTCTCCCCCTATGCGTAAAACAGGAATTCTACAATAAACTAAATCGCCCAAACCTAAACAACAGCCAAACCCCCAAAAACACTCTTAGGCAAATCAAACCTCATAACAAACTTCAACAAATAACATTGCTCAGAAACTCTATAAATAACCCAAGATACTAAAACAATAAACCAACAACTAAAAATCCCAGAAGCCATAACTAACTTATAAAAAATAGACAAAGAAACAGGAATAGACAATAAAAGAAAACAAAAAAAGAAATAACCCCAAACACTACCAAACCAGGAACCACTACAACACCCTAAAAACCTAATAACAAAAGACCTCCACACACAATAAACAAAAAACACCAAAAGCAATACATCCGAAGACAACACAAAAGACATAGCAACCAAAGCAGCACTAGAAGACAACATCATATGACACCAACAATAGAGTCAACCATAAGTATAAAACCAAAAAAGAACAGACAAGACCAAAAACCTCAAAAAACACAAAATATTAACCAAAAAATAACTACCCCCTGCCAAAAAGAAGGGCAAAAAAAAAATCGGAGCCTTCAAGAAAGTAGACAAAGATCAAACAACCAATCAGTTAGAATTCAAACTCACACCATACACCCAACCTCAAAACGGAAAAAGACCAAACTTAAGAAACAAACCAATAAGCAACATAAACAACAAACTTTTACTCATAATACCACACAAAATTAAAGAAGAAGACACACTAGAAGCAATAATATATTTAAACAAGCCAGACAAACATCAAGGATTACCGAGTAAAAAAAATAAAGGCACCACCGATAGAGTAGATAACTCCAAAAATAACCAAAATAGGGAAAGATTACCAACCGAAAAAACCAACAAACTAAACACCAACAAACCCAAAACTCCAAAACTCCCTATAACTACCCCCCGCATATACCACCAAACCTAATGATTCTCCGAAAAGGAAAGAATATTGCAAACAATAAATCAATGTACTAACGCAACAAAAACCTCATAAAAAAACAAAACAACAAGAAATACAAACACACCGAAACCGTACTTAAATCCTAAAGCTCCTATAGCAACACCACCAAAAGAACCAATAGTCAAATTAACAAAAGGACGAATAATCAAAACAATAGGACGAACAACATAACTTAAAGTCTCAGCCAAACACACAAAAGGAGCAATCCACAAAGGAGTCCCAGAAGGAACAAACCCCCTAAAAAACCTGAACAGCCCAACATCCAATAACCGACCCAAAAACAAAGCCAAAAATAGAGGAATCACCAAAAAGATTAAAAAAAGACCAAACCCCAACAAACCATACAAATAGGGCATACGAAGATAAAGAAAACAGCACAACAAAAAAAACAGACACATCCGATACAAATAATCACTCCAACCACCTAACACAAAACCTACTACAAGTTTATATAACACACCCAGCCGAGAAACAAACATAAGAAGAGACGAAATCGTATTTTATGAACATGAACCACACAGTTTAAACACCCTTAACTTACTCTTCCTCCCAACAACATTCCCACCACATTTCTGTAACTTCAGCTCTTCAAACTAACGCTTTAAACCCATAAGCTAGAAGGGATAATCAATACCCTTGTAGCCAACTCCAAATTACCCCTATGACCAAAACATAACATGCCCAACACACCAGACTACAATTATAACACCACAAACATCACATAACATCAAACCACCAAGAATACTATACCCCCAACATAACTCACAACATAACCACGATCATACCCAATAGTACAGTGGCGTGACAACAAGCACCCCAATAAAAAAACCGGAACCAAACCACCAACAAATAAATATACACAGAACAACAAAGAATAGAACAACCAACTAAACCCTACTTCAGACAAAATAACCACCTCAGAAAAAAAATTTACTGTCGGAGGAACAGAAGCCACACTACAAATACACATAACCAATATACACCGAACCACCAACCTGCCAGAAACAGCACTCTTCAAAACTAATCAATTACGACTACCAGAAACCTCATAAAGCAATCACAAAAGCATAAAAGTAACACCCGCAGACAACCCATGCCCCAAAGAATAAACCAAAGACAAAGAAGCCTCATCAAATCAACAAAAACTAAAACAAACTGAAACTACCACAATATGTGCCAACCTTAAAAAAGCCAACCAACGCTTACCGTCCAATTCACGAGAAGCACTAAAAAAGAACAACAATGCGAATACTAAAGACAAACCAACATATCAATACCTAAAAATAAAATCCGATAAAAGAAAATAGCAAAAACGAAGAACCCCTAATAAACCCAACTTCATTACATAACCCCTCAAGAACATAGATACCGGCCTACTAGCCTCAGCATGTACTATAGGTAGCCATACATGAAAGGGAGGTAACGGGATCTTAGTAATAAACATCACAGCCAACACAACAAAAACACCAAACCCGACACAATCAATACTCCAAGACTGGACCCTATAACTCCCCATAATACCCCCAAGATAGAGTATACAAAGAAGCATAGGCAAACTACTAAAAACAATATACCCCAACAAATACCAAGAAGCAATAAACCGCTCAGAATAAGGAGACTCAGAAATTAACAAAAAAAGCAAAGGAAGGATAGACATCTCATAAAAACACCAAAACCAAACACCTTTAACGCAACAATAACACAACAAAGACGAGACCAAACTAAACACTAACATAATCTTTGAACCTAACCCAAGTTCGCTCAAAACAAAAACCAATGAAATACCCAAAAACAAAGACAACAAACAGAAATAAAAACTAACAGAATCAAAAACAAAAACACCAAACTCCACAGAATACAACCCCAATAACCACATACCAATACCAGATAACAATAATAACAGACCCTTAATTAGAACCAAACCTCCAACACCTAAACACCAACAGTACCAATCAAACTTCTGAAATCCCATAAACGAGTCAAAACAACCAATCCCAAAGTAACCTCAATAGTAAAAATCACCATCAAAGCAATGAAAATAATACGAAATTCTTCTCACTGACCTAAAAGACAAACAAACAACAACAACACATTAAGATTCTCAACAACAATCAAACAATTCAACAAACGACCTAACGACAGAAAAAACCCAAAAACAATCACTAAAACACCAACATATAAAAACCTAACCAAACCACCAACCACAATAAATCCTAAAACCCCAACCTACGAGGAAATCCACCAGAATAAGGAACCAACCACAATCCCTTAAACATAACCAACAACAAAACAACCAACAAACTAGCAAACTTACTTATTAAAACAAAAGGAGGCTCCGGATGACAAGCCCCCAAATAGGTCAACAACAAAAAACAGGAAACCCCACACCAAAAAATATACTGACGCCCTATTCTATAAATACAAGCCTTATTCAAAGTAGGCAACCACAACAAAAACAAAAACACTAAAACCAAAACCAAACCCCCAACCTTAGACTCTACAGAACGCAACATCGCATAAAAGGACAAAAAGTATCACTCCGGCTTTATAGAAGCTGGAGTAACCATAGGATCCGCCTGAATATAACTCTCCACATCTAAAACCAAATCCGGAAACACCAACATACAAACCCCAAAAAAAAACAACAAACACAACAACACAAACCCATCCTTACTAGTAAAAAATGAATGAAAAAAAACCACATCACCATAACCCCCAGAAACAAACAACGGATTATTAGAACCCCCCTTATGTAAGTAAAACAAATGGATAACCCTAAATCCTAAAATAACAAAAGCCAAACAAACATGCGCCGAAAAAACACGGACCAACATAGTATTAGTAACAGAAAATCCCCCAACAACATACTCATACAAAACCCCTCCTACAAAAGGAACACTCTGCAATATAGAAGTCAAAACAGTAGCAGCCCAAAAAGACATCTGGTGTCAAGGCAAAATATACCCCAAAAAGGCCTCAACCATCATTAACAAATAAAGAACAAACCCAACATTTCAAACCCCCAACTTACTATAACTCGAATAATACAAAGCACGACCCATATGAGCAAAAAACAACAAAAATATAAAAGTAACCCCTCAAATATGCACATAACGAACCAACCACAAAAACAAACCCTCAGAAGTAAAATCTAAAACACAACCAAACCTCAACAACCTGTCAGCAACATACAATAAAGACAAGACAACCCCAGACAACACCTGAATAATAAGAAACCTCCTTATCATAAAACCACCACACCAAAAATAACTCAAGGATATATTAGTAGGTAAATCAACAACATTCCCCCGCATAACAGCTAACATCTTCCCCCGCTCAACAGAACTCTCCGACACCACAAACCGACGGTTTTAACCTAACCTACAAGAGAAACCAAACTAAGCAAGATATATTATCAGGTAAACCAACAACCAAATATAATCCACAAAATGTCAGTACCAAACAACGAAATCAACATTCGAATCAGGAACAACATCACCAGAAAAGTAAAGAAAACACAGAGCAACAAGACCCCCAAATACATGCAAAAAATGCAACCCAACAGTACTAAAACAGACAGCACCATAAACACAAAAGGTTAAGTCACACTCACAATCATAAAACTCAAATGCCTGCAAAACCAAAAAGCTACAACCCAAAACTATAGTCAACAACAAAAAAGGACGACTATAATAAGAACCCAAGTAATGATGGTAAGTAGTAACCGTAATAGAAGAACCAGTTAAAATAAAACAACCTAACAAAGGAAGCTCTAAAGGACTAGACAAAGGAGCCAAATCATCCTCAACCGTTATAACACATAAACAAAAAAGAGTCCCAAAAACAATAACCTCCCTAAGAATAAACACCCAAAAAGCTGTAGCATAATGCTTAACAGTACAAAGAGACTCCTTAATCAACCAAATCAAAGAAATGAAAACTACCCCTAAGAAAACCCACAAGCCTAACAACTTTCACAAAAATATACTAACTATCCCAATCATCAAAACTCAAGCTTTATATAAAGGCAACCAACTCATAAAGCAGGGAGAGATAAAACAACATACTCCAAATAAATAGATCGGCCCACAAGAACCAACTCCCTCTCCCCCCACCAGGGGCACAACTCTTAATATGTATATATATACGATCCCCTATCTTAACACTCCCATTACTCTCAACTAACCCACAAGAACCAACTCCCTCTCCCCCCACCAGGGGCACAACTACACCAGATGCCTATCTTAACACTCCCATTACTCTCAACTAACCCACAAGAACCAACTCCCTCTCCCCCCACCAGGGGCACAACTACACCAGATGCCTATCTTAACACTCCCATTACTCTCAACTAACCCACAAGAACCAACTCCCTCTCCCCCCACCAGGGGCACAACTACACCAGATGCCTATCTTAACACTCCCATTACTCTCAACTAACCCACAAGAACCAACTCCCTCTCCCCCCACCAGGGGCACAACTACACCAGATGCCTATCTTAACACTCCCATTACTCTCAACTAACCCACAAGAACCAACTCCCTCTCCCCCCACCAGGGGCACAACTACACCAGATGCCTATCTTAACACTCCCATTACTCTCAACTAACCCACAAGAACCAACTCCCTCTCCCCCCACCAGGGGCACAACTACACCAGATGCCTATCTTAACACCAAACCAACCATGCATCGACTAAATCTAGACCCCCGACTTGGAAAGACGAAATACTAACTTATACTACCGAAACCACCAAACACAAAATTTATGTCATTATAGGCACATATATAATAAATATGTCAACAAAACCAAAATGCATAACTACCCACTTTACAAAAAACCACCCCAAAAAAAATCTCATAAGGGGGGAGTATTACAAAACCAAAACACTAAAGCAAACACAGCAAAACTAAAAACCAAAGAACACCCGAAATACCTATCGAATGGTCGTAATAGACCCACTCCAACACGAAAAACTGGTATGTAAAAAACAACACCTAATCGACATAAAAAACAAAGCAACCACACTACAACACATAGGAAACAAGAAGAACACAAACCAACCCTAAAACCACAAAACTAATAGAAAAAAAAGAACCACGAAACAATAACCAACGCCACACACCTAACCCAAAAAACCTCTCCAACAAGTAAACCTCCCAACGATAAAAAGAAACAAGACAAACCTCCCTAATAAAACCAAACCAGCTATAAACTAACGAAACATATCCCTCTCCCCCTCAAAGCATAGAACTCCAATAACCTTCACCCATCCAACACCAATACAACAACCAGCCAAATAAACACCCAAAACACTGAACCCCCAAAACAGCCAAAGAACCACACCAAGAAACACTAACAACCTCCGCACTAACCAAATCCCCCAAATAATTCAACACACCCCCACAAAATACTAAGGGACAAACAACCAAAAAAAGACTAGAAACCCCAAAC
>CANUEZ040000614.1:0-27599 GCA_948099385.1 Fasciola hepatica | reverse complement strand
GCCAGATATTTCGCTGGTGTTATCTCCGGATCATTCCAAGACACCAAAAGGGAGATGTGCGCCGGTTGGTGCCTGGAAGCATAAGAGTAGAGAGACGCAGTCTGGGATGCTCCCAGCTGAGGATCAACGGTCAATGGTGAAAAGGGAAATCTAGTAATGTAGACACAGACTACTTTGGCCGGTGGTCGGATTTTTGTACGTGAAGCGCTGATAAAACGGGAAAACAACCAGTTTATTACCAGTGAAGAAGCTCACGCATGAAGTTATTACGATCACTCTGTGTCCGAAAATAGAGCGTTTATGCACGTAATTTATAAATTTTGGTGCTATTCAGCATTTGCTGGAGCGGACGGTGCTGTGCAATTCTTCTGTTGAGAATTCAGAAGGTGTGAACCTTAATGCTGCCACGGCTGCAGTGGTAACACTGAAAATATGGGGGTCCAGAGGTGTGCACACTAATACCACTTGTAGCCGAATCGATGTGGCCATCGGATGCTTGTATTGGTTAGAGTACCTTGCGATTACATAGGCATATTTGAAATGAGTCAACTGAATCACGTGTAGTTACGTTGAATGTTATGCCCAGACAACTATTTTAGCTAAACCTTGGAGGAACCGTCAATCTGTTAGAAGGGGAACACCTGTTTTGGTGAGCATCTGTTTAAGCCGCTGTTTCTGCAGTAATGCATAAGACAGGATGATGGTAATTTTGTAGTTTACCACTGCCTCGTCTACCCTTACCAACATCCTAATCTAGTTCCTGTTTTTCTACCTTTCGGAGTATCCAACACAACTAGTGCTCAAAACGGTTGAATTAATTCGCCGGAGATACTGGCTGGTATGTGAGGCGGTTCCATATTTCTCTGAGGTACAGCTGCTGCCTCTTAGACGGCACAGCGGCCTGTAACTTCCAGTTTCATCCACCTGACGGAATTTTCGATGCTTGACTAGCTGTATCCCTACCTGTTATGATCAAACGGAACTGAAATGCCATCGTTTTCATAATCTCTGCTTCCGCCCTCTCCCGTAGTCTCTGCCACCCTTATGCTTCGTCCTTTGTTGGTATCTATATGCCTCTAACAACCGCTATTCCACAGCAGAAGCACACCCTGACTACCTTCGTTCATCTGACTTCCTATTTCATTTCTCCCTTTGTGTGCAGTCCACCTCAACGTTGGTACCCGCGCCTCGAAAACGCTGCTGTATGGTCGGGTGCTAACCACTAGCTCCGTCCTCTGGGTCCCCTCGCAACCTGACCATCTGATCGCGGATCTTATACTTTCATAGTTGAACTAAGCCCAACACGCATAACCACCGGTGAACATCTGTGCCATTCACAAGGGTGAGGGCGTGACCAGATCCACCGCTTTGGCCGGCGCACATCGGGTGTTCAGGCCGTCTGCAACAATAGGCTAGCATAATTAGGCTGGTGGTTCAAACCTCTTGTGTGCAGCGCGCGGCCAGCCCCGCCCACAATCACCGGTTGCGGATTGCACGCTCCGATGTTGTCAGTTGCGGATCACGTGCTCCAATCATACTTGCTCGCCACAGTACGCCCACCTATTACTCTTGTCACCACTCTCAGCCCTTTATTTTGTCGTTCTTCCGTGGAATGCATACCTACCCATTACGTCCTTGCTCCCAACAGCCCACAGTGCCACCTAGCATTGCACGTCACTATCGTCCCACCTACTTTGCTCTGCCGACGACCGCCAATATGTCTTTCTCCGACCATGTCATCATTGCCGGCTCGTAGTATCCATTCACTAGATATCATCCCATGCTCATAAAGCTCACTGATCTCATTCTTAAGCCACACTGCCTACCATTCTGTCGAATTCTCCCTCGTTCTCCCTCCTCATCCTCGATACCATTACGCATCAGTCCCACCCGCACCCATGACCAGTTCCCATACTAGAACTCACTGTTCCAAACTTTGCTCCTCTTACAGCCACATTTACCATCCAATCATCACCACTATATTTTCCTTGCCTGACTCCACGATTCTTCTATGGATCTTTCCGTTTGACAGTGCCCCAATTAGCATCATCTAGTTGCATCCACTTGTACAACTGCCGGCAGGCGCGCAGCTCCTCAATTCCATGTCCCCATCTGCGACTCGCACTCATTTCTCGTGCATTGTGTTCGTCTACTGGTTCTCCCGTCCTGGTGCTTCTTCCTTCTCAGCCTTGTTTCGTGTTTCACCTGTAGTAAGTCGATCTTACTGGCTATGTCTCACCTTTCTTTTCGGTCCGTGCTCCTATCTCCTGTTTCGTACAGTAACAGCCACAGGCATTTTCTGTGTGCCTTTCAGACGGTTCTGCTTCTTTGCTTTCCACCTAATGTAAAATCATTGGTACGTCATAGTTTTAACCTACAGTTTCAGCCCGTTTGATCCGCCATTACCCGATTCCTCTGGTACTACTTTTCTCATTTCTCTCTCACCCGGATCACCACTCACGGCTGCTGTACCGTTGCGCTAAAGACAGCCACACCTCCCAGGTACCTTCCTCCACTTTTTGTGCACATTTGCTCCGCACTGCTTAGCCATCTCCATCGCCATCATCTTTTCAGCAAAAAATGTAAGTTCCTTTAACAAGGCTTTTCCCCTTCACGATTACCACCACATGTCTCACCTACATCAATCAGATTATTAGATCAATGCTCACCTGTTCTCTTCGATACTTTCCTTCATTTTCCCTTTTATGTGAACCACTCCTCACAGCCGTCATCACTTCTTGCCTCCGCATTCTTCTTTCCTCGCTCTGTCGATCCGCCGTGTTCACCTATCATGTCACGATATTTCAAGGCTAATTCTACAAGCATTCGATCTAACCCTACCTGCCCCTCCCAATAACTGATAATTTCTTTCTAGGACTCCATTGGTATTGCTCCTGCATATATATGTACATATATACGTGCACATATATATGTAGATGCGTCCGCTCTGCATCCTATGGTTCCGCTCTGGCCACTTCTGTTGCTAACATCCCGCTGACCGTCATGACATGCTTCCATTCCTTCTATATCTGTGGCCCACATCTACCGTATCCAATCGCTTCAAATTATTTTTGTCATGGGATCCGCCCTTTACGTATTGCGCTGCTCGCTCCCTTATTTACAATGAGTTTTGTGCCCTGTCCGCCGACCGTCTGTTACAAGTACCGATGCTTCTTTGCAACCTAATCCATTGCAGTGCATCTCACGTTTTTCTCCGTCGTCTCGCGCTACTGCAGTTACGTTTGCCTATTCTAGCCTTTCTCATGTATATCAGTCGGCCGCCAGTTGTCCCCACCCGAAACAATCAGAGCTCCATTTTGCCCTTGGCTTTCAAACTCGCTTGTCGTCCATTTGAATCCGCTCTCGGGTTCATTTAAACTCCACACGTTCTCTCTGGTGTACGTGCACTTATCATACTTCCAACCCAACTTATCACCACTTCTGAACATTTTTATCCTTCTTTTCCATGCATATTCCTGCGTCTTCGTGAACCTTGCCCGCCCATCCTATGGCTTGTAAAATTTTGATCATGCACCTGGCATGCCTCAGGCCTCTCCGAATTAAACCATAAATACTAAAATTATTATCATTAAAGCATTCCCAGAAGGAGTCACAAACCAGCTTGACGAAGGCAAGAAGCCGAAGCTTGTCATTTAGACTACAGCAAGGCTTGTGACTCAGTCAATCATCTCCTATTGACGGGGAAACTGAAGACGTTCGGGATGGAAACTCAACCACACAAGTGGGTAGCAACGTTCTTTACAAACAGGACGTTTGATGTTGAAGTGGAAACCTGCAGGTCAAAGGCGGTAGAGGTGGCTGGCGGAGTACTTCAATGGCTGGTATTAGGTCCGCTAATTTTCTGTATCTAAATGCACTATTCATTGAAAGGTTTATCACTACCGTGTTTCGTTTTTGCAGACGATTCAAAATTTGTGCGATCAGGAGATCGTGAGAAACTAGAAAGAAATCTGACGAAGGTGGTTAGATGGGCAAAAAATGAGGCATGCCCTTAAAGTAAATCAAGGGTCACCTTCCAACCAGAGCTTCGGTTTGGAATAGTGGTCATGGGTGAAAACGGACCACGCCCAAATTATGCAACACAGTTCACAAGGGACTTGGGGTTCAAAATTACGGCGGGCCTCAAGTGTACAGAACAGTGCGAGCTGGCTATTCACGAGACAAGAGATGAGCTCTTTCGGCTGCTCTCAGCACTTTCTCGCAGATCGACGGAAATGCACATACTCATGTAATAGGCAGTATTAAGGCCACTTTTAGAACATTGTGTACATTCTTGGGTATCTTTTTAGAGAAGGGATGCAGCCTGCCCAGAAAAGGCCCGGAGACTAGCCACTAGAAAGATTGGAGGACAATGGGGGAAATCGTATGAACAAAGCCTGCACGATATGGGACCCTTCTCACTTGGGAAAAAAAGACCCAGAGGGGGTCATATTGAAGCTTTTAAAATCCTGAAGGGCCTGTCGGGCATAAGTGCAGGGGACTTATTTGCACAGGCCACTGATCCCAGAAGGAGAGGAAGTAGTGTAAAAATTTTAAAACCAAGCTCCAGGTTAAATTTGCAAGCGAACTTCTTCAGTAATCGAATAGTGGGAAAGTGAAATAGGCTAACGGAAGAAGTACTTAGCAAGCAGTGGGAAGGGCATTTTTAAGGGATGATGGATGTGAAGTGTGACGAGTATTTCACGGAGGTAGAGTACTGAGGAGTGGTGAAAAATTATAGTTTACCCCAGGCTTTTCAGTACCTTATGTTTGCGCCTACGACCTGGAGCACTAAGTGCGATGAAACTCTTGTGTCGCCTTTTCTCTCACTTGGATGGTAAGAGAGTGTTTCTACTTTATTCTGAGGCCAAACTGGAGGGACGAACCCATTCGTGTGACAAAAGTGGAAGGAATTGACAAAGTCACAGTGGTAGGGGCTGATTTGTGCGTATAACAATGAAAAGATTCTCTTCAGTTAAGTTCAGTTCAGTTTGCACAAGACAGATAATGGCCACGGCCAATCGAGCGTCCACAATCCCTTCGATGGTATGCACACCAGTTGTGCACCTACCACAGCTGAGCATATTTCGCCGAATCCCCTCTACAAATGTGGGGGAAACGGAAAACCTCATCGCACATTGCATAACTTCGGAGAGGAATTCAGGGTTGCCCAACAAATGCCAGGGAGGTTGAAGTCCCCCGCTATGATTTTAGAAGCATGTGGGATTTCAGCTACGTGACAGAAAGCATCAGTGATTGCATTTACGTTGCCCATGTTGTAGCCCGGCGGACAGTAAACACAACCAATGACAAGCTGCCCCTGAAGCAGGGGTATAGAGATCCAAACAGAGTCTTGGACATTATCAAGGACAGGAAATTGGAGTAAGTGTGTTCCAAGACTGTTCTTACTATAAGCAAGGCATCCATTACCACGTCTCTCAGATCTGTTCGTAGCAAATATATTTTAACCGGGTATGGAAATGTGTCGGAGGGGAGTTATATCAGTAAACCAGGTTTCAGTTACGAGGATTACATTCGGGTGAGATTGCAGTGCAAGGGAGCGAACGGATGTGAGTTTACTTACAAGGGAGCGAGCATTGAAAAGTGCAATTGTGAAACTATCATTATCGTGGCCATGACGTACATGGAATGTATGACCCCTTAAGGTGGCTGCCAGGTTTGGAGAAATTTTAGCCACTGGCAACCGTGGGATGGTGTGGGGAGAGATATGGTATGGGAGGAGGCGGGGCATTCAGAGGAAACGGGAAAACCGGCAAATTTAGATCGGGTGGCATTAAGTCCGAAAGTTCGCGACTATCTGGAATTGAAGAGCAGGATGCATGTGGTTGGGTAGCCCGTAAGTAGTAAACCGGAACCGCATTTGGATAAGGTACTGGCATAACGGTCTGAACGGTCTTGCCGAGACTTCCTTTTGCGTCGTTGGAAGAAGTGTTTTTATGGTTCACTCTACCTGGAGGCAAAAGACTGATTGGGTTTGGAGAGCGAGGTCCGGGTCCGCGAGTTGAGATGGCTGATTTTGCCGATAAAGCTACTTTGCGCCTGTTTCTAGCTACCCACTACTCTCTAGAGTTCTTACCCTTTCAACCCCTATTACCAACACTAGCTTAAGTTCACATTTCTTCATCACAGTGTGCTCTAACTTAGGGAATAAATTACCGTTAGAAATAGGCAGTTCTACTTCCAGCCATCGGTTGAGAAGTGCGTTGGATAAATTCCTCACGATTACCCAAAGCTTACCGCTCCTAAAGGTAGACATACCCGATGACCAAGCCTATGAAAAGGGTCTAGAATTCTGAATCGGGCAAACGCTGACGGTCTATGACAGATGGAATCAAATAAACATTCTTAGTTTTTCTGCCTTCCGCAATCGAAGAGCTAGTCCCAGAGAGTCACTGTCCATTATTGTTGCCTCTTTGTATCGGTTCCCATTTATCCTCAGCTGGGAGCATCCCAGAATGCTCTCCTCTAAGTTTTCTTTAATTCTAGACTTTCATTTGTGTGTATCTTTCTCTCAATGACTCTTAATACTTTGGAAACCACACCTGCCACTAACCTGGCCTATGCACCTGGAATAAACCATACTCCAGAAGGGCCACAGTGCTACCCGTCATCCATCTAGTTGACCTACCCAAGGCTCACCACGAGGAAATATCTCGTACCACTTGCGATCCAGGGCAACTTTGAAGGACTGGACGGTCCGCAGATCTATCATTCCACCAGGAAGTCCGTTCCAATTGTTCACTATACCGTTGCTGAAGAAGTGCGATCTAGCCATCAATCCAGCTCGGGCTTTCATCAGCTTCTTTTCATGTCCTCTTGTTCTGGAATCTGAAACCACTTGGAATAGACTATCCGGTCTAAGACCAGAAAAGTCCTTCATTACCTCGAACTTTTCTATGAGGTCCTCATGACATCTCCTCCTTTCCAAGGAAAAAAGATTCAGATCACAGAGTCCCTGCTTGTACGTCTTACCCCTGCGGCCTTCAACCGTTCGCGTTGCGAGTCGTTGGACTTTCTCTAGGCAGGCGGCGCCTTTTTTGTAGGAGAGTGACCAAGCCTGCACACTATCTTCTAAGTGAGGTTGCACTTAGGCATGTAAATAGGTACGAATATCTCGGGCTACCGGCAAGATAAAGCTGATCACAGTTTGAAGAGCTCACCGCGAGCCTTTTGTGCAGCAGCGCTGCACTGTTCCGACCGCTTGAAGTCACTGTTCGTGATGACCTCAGGGTCTTAACCCTGCTGACTGCTTCTATGGTGAACAGCCCTGGGTTATTAGCTGAAGTTAAGCTGTCATTTGCCCTTGACAACAAGGGGCTTTCTTAAGCTTTCAGAGGCATGTCCGATTTGTATGCCCAGGAGGCTAGACTGGCTTCGTCACTGTCAGTCTTGCGCAATCTGACATGACACAAGCTGATCCGATTACAAGTTGCTTAAAATACGCGCATTAGGCAGCAGTTTTCATAGTGCGCGCAGAACAGTTTATTAGACGGTGGACAGCATTTTCGGTTGCACCCTTTCTTACAGAAGACACACGTAATTCACCCATTTATCGCCAGAGATCTTCGTTCTTTCCGACAAACGCAGCCTCTTTTTGTTTGCCATCCAACCCTCGTGTTCATGATTTATTCCACTGCTAGATTTAGCGGGAGGCCAAAGATTTTAGACGGTGAGGTACGAACAATTTGAGAAATTTAGTACACTCAAGAGGCCAAGAACGGACTTTGCCGCTGGCATTTGAAGGAAAGTGGGGAGGAGTTTTGGAGCGGGATGAAAGAAAATAGCCAGCGGATTCTCCGTCACTAAATGCTATAAACCCTCCTAATAGGACAAATAGTTGTTCCGTATACTTCCGGGGCCTGATTGCAGTTCAGCTCGAAATGGATTGGATCTCCCGTTTCCTTTCGATCTACACATTATCCCAAATTCCTGCGGGTGCCAGTAATATTTTTTCCTCGCAACCAGTCACTAGCTGTCAGGTCGGTGGCCATGCGGGATCGCGTCTGTAGCGTACTACTCTGTCTGTATGGTACACTAAATGAACGTCAACAATGTCTAAGGCGACACTAGCAAACTAAGATGGACGGAGGAGCTTGCTGTGATAAAAAGGCCAAAAGGGTATGTACATTAGAAATTAAAACGAAACAAAAGGCGTGACACAAACTCACAGTTGTTCAGCGTTCTTGTGATCAGGAAGTGAGCCCTGAAGAGCCAATATCCGCCAATGTCTTCAGTTCAGTTCGGTCTGACAGCCATCCGTTGAACAGAACAGGATGGTATTGAGCGAAGTGCCAAGAGACGCCGTGGAAGCTTCTAAAATGTTTTGTTTCTCACAGTTGGTTCCGACCGATATAATTCCAAGACACTCCAAACCAGAAGAAGAGACCTTGCCAGAATGAAAGGTTTATTTACGGCCTTTTTGTGTTGCGCGGTGATGACGACCAAAAGGTGTGTGTGTTTTACATCAAAACGTCTGTACAACAAAGGAGTGTCGCACCAAGGGACGTTGAAAATCATGGAAGAAGTCGGAAATGTACAGGTACCTACACGTCACGGTGAGGCGTAAATCAGTTGTATGAAGACCAAGAAAACGGGTACAACGCGGCTTCATAGGATCGATATCAGCTTTTTGGCAGGTCACTGAGTAGCTCTCAAGAGATGCTAGGGCACAGGGTTGACCTGAGCTACGAGGGTCACTGGTTTTCTCCTGTCTCCACAGAACAAGACGCTTATTCTCACACTTCCGAACACGAGAAACCCACAGTCGCGCAAAAGCAGACAGTCAGGCATATCGTCACGAAGTTCTATGAGGATAATTTATTAAAACTTATCTCGTTCGTTGGTTTCGACTAGTCAAGGTTGTTTATCGCGGAAAACCGAGAAGCATCATCTCGACGGCACTAGCAACGTTCAGGTCTAGCTGAAACTTTTATATCTCATTTTCAACTTTCCACTTCACTGTGTTTTTCTTCGTGTGGTTTGGATCTGAACTCAGTTGGAACTGACTTCCAAGGACCAATAAAGACTGGAGATATGTCCAGTTCCAAACCTCATCATTGACCGTACGTGATCAAGCGTAAGGAATCGATCTGTAATTACTTGTCCCAGGGATCCCCACACACGCGGTGGCTATTCCTTACGTAGTAGTCTGTAATGCGGTCTTCATCTTCCATCTGGTGTGTTAACACACCAGAATTATGAGTCAGTGATCACTGACTCGAGCTTGCAAACTCACATGCGACAAATGGTCCTGTATTTTTAAAAGTAGTTATTTCAAGTTCTCCCTTGTAGCAAAACCGGTGTGAAACCGCTCCAAAACCGATCGGTTTTCGGCCGATTTTCGATCGGTTCCAACTATTACGCCCATCGGTTTTTGATCGGTCTTCGAAGACCGCGATCGCGGTCGGTTTGTTTAGTAGCCATTTTACACGGATCGGTATTGAATTCATACGAAGGAAAGTGACGACCAAAGCAATGTGCACCCCTGGGTTGTCGTTTTACTTAAATGTTTTTTTTTTCCATCGAAATGTCCTGAAAGCCCCAGTATAGATTGGTCCATTTTATCCCCTCGGAAAGGGGGATATAAGGACAATTATTGGAAATATCATGAATTAGGAGATAGAAAAGAGCGTCTTAGTACATAATTCGGGTTAGTGAAATAAATCAACGAAGTATGTCACGTATTTCAAATGATTGGTGCCAACCGCTCGGAAACGGTTCAGAAACTGACCAGGAAACCGGTCTGAAACCACTCAGAAACAGCTGGAAATCCGATCGGCGTAGTAGTAAAAACCGCTTGAAAACCGGTCAAAAACCGATTGGTTTCGAAGTGGTTTTTGGCCGGTTTCTGAGCGGTTTTCGCCAGTCGTTTGAAGTACGTGATGTGCTTCATCAATTTCTTTCAATAACCCGAACCACGTATTACGACGCTCATTTCTATCTCCTAATTTATGACTTTCCAAATAATTGTCCTTATTTCGCCAAGTTCGAGCAAATAAAATAGAACAATCTTTAACGGAGTTTTCAGGACATTTCGATGAATTAAACCAAAACATTTAAGTAAAACTCCAACCAAGCATTGCACATTATTTCGGTCGTCATGAAATTGCAGTTTCCTTCGTATAAATTCATTGTTCATCCATGTAAAACGGCTAGTAAACAAACCGACCAAAAATCGATGGAAAACCGATGTTGCGAACGGGCTGGATGCTACAAGAACTAATATCGACTCTAATGTTTCGATTTCAGACCGACCGTCATCTCGCTAATTCTCCTAGATCTACCTTTTCCACTACACTGTCTGTGCACAATGCGTAGCTATCGTAATCAACCGTCAGACAATGACCCGATACTCAAAACGAAGTACATCTTGTTTTCTGAGCATTTTCAGTAATGTTCGATTTGCTATTTAGATCTGGAGTTTCGCCAGAGGATCCTCCGGTGTCGTTTACTGGTCTAGTAAGCTGGAAAAATTTGGTATCCAATCTATTTTACACTAGTTCCGCTATGCAGATGGCAAAGACACCACCTGCGTCGTGTTTGGGATAATATTGTTTGCAGCAGTTGGCCTATCACTTCCTTTGAATACATACTTTTTCAGGGACGAAATAAACAAATTCTTATTGCCAACGTTTACGGAAAATGCTGCACAGACAATTGTAATCCAGTTCTCTTGTCTTGGAGCGGCCGTCTTCGTGGTCGCTTTTGCGGCATCTGCTCTACTAGACATATCCTCCAAACGTCAGTTGCATCGCATTCGGTTGAAATATTTCAAGGTAATCACCCAAGTGGCAACCCCGTGGTTTAATTGGATTTCATATGGGCATGTCTACTGTTTGGAGAAATATGCTCGTGATATCAACACCGCTTTTAATTACAATTGTTCTGTTTGAATAACAGGTATAACTGTAAGTTCAAATGCTTACCTCTTTCCTGACGTTTTAAGCCAGTATTTTACATCTTTTTCAGAATCAAACCACAAGTTATGTAAAAATGTAGACAAACATGATACACATTTGCACATTTCTTTTACTGGAGTAGACGTTATAGCAGCATTCAATTTTGCTCATCTAAATAACATGCATTGTTTTGTATCTGAACTCTTGCTGTCAAGCACGGTACCCACTTGTCCGTAGCCCGTGCAAGCTAAGCACACGCTAATGTAGTATACGCTGACCACTCTTTTCCCACCGACTGTTCCCCTTTTCAGTGGTAGTGTAAAACTTATCAGGCTGTTTTCTTCTTACGCCCATTCCTTGGTCCTTCCTACCACGCGTGGACCACCTGTCCATTTCAGTGGTACTCCGCACTGCTCCACCACGATTACCAAAGCAATGTTTCCCACAACCCATGAGAGAGAGAACACTAGCGGTGGGGAGAAAGTGGCCAGCGAATATTACAAGAGCTTGCTAGTAACTTGCATGGGAAGCGGTCAATTGGCTATCGTGCTTGGCAGCAAGGGTTCTGGTTAACAATAGTGTCTGTTTACCAAATGAACAGAGATGAATGCTGCTACAACGTCGTTCAACCTTATCAAAAATTGTAACGAAATTTGTAATTACATTTATACTCGAATCTAATGATCTTCAGTGCTATTGCTTTTGGATTGTACATTACGCATATGCTTATCTTAATTTTCTCACACCGCTACAGTACTATGAGAAATGTCCCGCTTGCATATGATTACTGCAGTAAATACCGCAGCAAAGATAACCATCATTGCTGGTCAGCATGATAGTCCCAAAATATTCCCAAACTAGCCCCGTATAAAACGCCCCGGGGACCTTCCGGGGACTGTTTTTGGACGAACTGCCAACGCAACTTCTTGCATTCTCTACATTCCAGTTTTGGTAAATTATGCTACGTTATCTCAGTATGTTAGTTTATCCACTTTTACCAATTTTCGTTTGAAAAAAAGATATGATTTGTGGAAATACCGAAACATTACGTGGCACTGTGCGCATAGTTTCCGGTGTTCAGTAACCTGATAGACAATAGTATTTTATAACAAAGTATAAGGTGACTTTTGTTTTTTAAACCATACTTACAGGAACTGGCAAACTTTTTTTAAACTTATACTGCTTTATTTAAGCAGGGATTATTTTGGGCTGGATGCTGTCTTTTGTGTTGATCGGGCTGATGAATCATTGTTTTTAAATACAGTTTGTTTGACCTTCCCGGATCTAACGGTATGATAAAATTCCATGAAAAAGCGAGTAATGGAAAAATAGTCAATCAGGGGGACATCTCAGGACCAAACAGTGCACTTCTGTGCTGACTGGGTTCATGTGTAGATGGTTAACTACCACGGTACTTATTGGCTTCACCATTTGCGTTCATGCTTCCCGCGGTTTTTTCACTACCCTGAGAAAAATAATTCAAAGGACGCGACACATATATAATTACAAAACGTCTGATTACTTTAATGAAGGCAATACTTTGCGCCAATAATAAGTTCGTCTATCGATGCATATATGTATGCACCCACTGAACGATGTGCAATACTGCACGTTTAGGAATAGTAAATATTAGTCAGTGTATGTGTAACTCGCCGTAAAACGCTATATAATTTGCAGGTTTTTGGTGTGCTGTACCTTTGACTTTTGTGATTGTATCCGAAAGGTTTTGCAAACATACTCAGTCAACATATACCAGCTCGTGCCTGAGAAAACTTGTCCATTACATGGTCAACGAGTTTTCAACACCAAACACATTTTTGCCAATCAATGGTCAACTGATGCAACTGGCTGCAGCCAGTTGTACTCGTAATTTCATTCTTTTGTGTATCGTGATGGCATCAACTCAAGGGGTCCAGCTAAAGAGAACATAAAAAACCCCATTTTAAACGCCCAGTATCGGCCACATGTCCAGTGGTTGGTCATGTAGATTCAAAAAGTAACATTTTACCATCTGAGGACACCGATTACCATTTTCATCACTCAGCCAATCGTTTTACTACTTAGGCGATCTCAAACACAACCAAGCAAGGGCCCTATGGAAATAATTCCTCAGTGTTCTGCAGCATATTAAAAAACAATGTTCCTAAGTATTTCAGAGCAAGAAAATAAATTACCACTGAACGTTTTATGTAATGCTTGGGAAAACGTGTTTTGCCTTCCACCTAATAAGTTTCATCAGCGTCATATCTCACTTAACTCAGCGGCACACTATTAAGCCGATGCTTTAAAGTTGCACCGTAGATTGTAAATCATCAGTAGTCACGCTGCCTTTGTTCACTGAAAAACTGATAAATAAACCGTGCTAAACCCGAGTCCGGCTTGTACAATGGACTGACGTGTGATCGATGGGGTCTGTAAATTAATCTTAGTTCAAAATGGGACTGCATTTCCGACAACAAAACGCTGCATAAAGCGCGGTAAATCATTTATCAAAGATTTTATCTATAAACGAGTGTATCAAGCACTATTTTACAGGGTACTTTATTTAGTCATTTTGTCTCTACACCTGTTTTACTTCAATCAGAATCTTTTATGCGGCAGATTGCTAAATTCAAACTAATTTTCCGTTCAAATGTTCAACATCGGTGGAACTCCGGCCTGATATGACCGTGTTTTTACGGTTTTGCAGGTTCATTTCAGACAACCACTAATCACGCACTGTGTGCCGTGGCTTTTATCGCTATCTCACTCTGTCTCGATTTTGTCTCACTTTTATTCAGGAACGAAAAATGATGCTCGTCAAACCTGGGTCTCACATTTCATTTAAAATAAAGAAATTGCAAAAATATTTTCTGAACAATAGAAATCTGATGGAGTTATGAAATAATAATAACTTAATTCCCCTTTTTTATTTTCAGGCTGTCCTTAGACAGGATATACCTTGGTTCGATGAGAGGTCCTCGGGAGAACTCATCGGTAAATTGTCGGATTGTATAGACACAATAGAGTTGGGAATCGGGAAGAAAATTGGGGAGTTCTTCCAAAATATAACCGGCTTTTTGGCCGGTATAATTATCGCATTTTACGTCGGCTGGAAACTGACACTTGTGGCCTGTTGTACGCTACCAGTCGTTGCCGCTGTCTTCATTGCATTTGCTTTTGTAATGAAGATCTTTACGAGAAAAGAAATATTAGCATATGCCAGAGCAGGTTCCATTTCCGGAGAGGTTTTCACTGCAGTTCGCACAATCGTGGCCTTTGGTGGAGAGAAAAAGGAACTTGATCGGTATACGCAAGAACTAAGCAAAGCAGAAAAAGTAGGAATTCAAAAATCGTTGGCGGTTGGTGGTGGTAAGTGTACTTTATTCTCAACTTGATTGTTTGTGTGCTACTATTAAATGTTTTCCATATTTTAAAGGGCGAAGTTAACTTTTGGCGTATTTTTTATTAAGTGGAAATAATTATTCATGGTGATATTTTTTAAAAAAGTAACCGCAACCCTCTAAAAGTATTTTCAATCATTTTTCACTAGGATTCAACGTGATTTCCTATTTTTGAAGCAACACTTATCCATTGTTTTACACTTTATTGATAAGTTCACTGAAAAAATCTTTATTTATCGAACCATATAATTTAATATTCTTCCCTCGTTTGCCTCTTCTTTTTCGCAGTTGATGGCTGTATCGGTCTCTCAGTTTATTCTGCCGCTGCCCTGATATTTTGGTATGGTTTCAGACTCATAGACACAGAAGGATATGATGCAGGATCTGTGGTTTTGGTGAGCAAAAAGGAAATATGGGATCGTTTCAGATATAATAAATTTCAATCAAAATGACGGTCTATTATAACTCCCAGGAAGTGGAAAGCCAGCTTGTGAAATATCTGGAAAACCTATCATAAGTTCTCGATACGAACAATTTAGGTGATATAGCAAACTTTACTTTTATATTTGTATTACACTGAAATGCACGATAAAGTATCACTAATTGGACCAATAAACTGTAAAATATAAGGTATATCTAAAACGCAATCTCTTTTTGACCCATAGAACGCTTTTTATACTTCACGTTCTTAGAATATCCGCAGCTGATAAAAACTAAGTTAAGAAGCCTCATAGCTTCTGCGCCAGCACAGTTGTTATTGAATGTATACCCAGTATCTGGAAGCAAGTTTATTTTTCGCTCCTCCGCTCAACTACGCAATAGAAAAAAATCAGCTCTGGTTTACCTTAATACGAAAGTCTTTATAAATCAGAACCACGTCATGGTTTTACTCTGCAATATTTCTTGTATTTTGTCGTGGACGGGAAGTGCCTTTTATAAAACAATTTGAAGGCGGTACGTCCGATCCCTCATGGGTATTCTAGCGTAAGTATCAGCTACCCAGCCAGTGCATGCAAACTTCATGAAGACAAGATCAACTGTGCGATAAGTGAGACGTTTTACCCCCGGGAATCAAAATGTCGACTGAATATCATCATTTAGTACACCAAACGTCTACATCTAGTTTACAGGTGTAGACAAATAATGGGTTTGTAGCCTTTCCGTTAGTTTGTTCTGCGGAGAACATGGATAATGTTAATGAGGTTATCACTATTTTTGACACATTCATTTCAGGAGTGCATCCAAACATATCAACATTAGAAAGTAGATGGGGTCATTTTTGAGTCTTTTATGGTCGGCTGCCTCTGTTAAACGTGTTCAATCTGGGTTCAGTAGTGTGTCAGACGACGGCATGCATTTGGAAAGCCTGAATTCTGTGTTTTTAGAAGTATAATGATCATACTTCAAAGAAAACTGCCGTAATATGATATCATGTGTATCTTTAGGATGTAAAGATCTAATTCAAGAGTTGACTCGAGCAGACCAATCAGACAAGCCCGGGAGGTAAGTGGATGAAAACCAGAAGGGGAAGCATAAAAAAGTAACATCTTGGTGCAATATCTGATTGAAACACAAGACGAAATATTTTCCATTCACCAGCCATTAGGCACGAAAAAAGAAACTATTTTCATACCGTGCTTGTTGATGTAGATAGCGTTTAACACAATCAAAAACATTTTATCGTTAGATTTGGCATCAAATATTCTTACGGCGCATCATTTAACTGGAATTATATTTCTGGTGATAACTGTCGTTGTCATCCTCCTCCTCCTCATCATTATCGTCCTTGTTTCTTACTGAAACAAATACAAAATGTTTCAAATATTATGCACAGTGGTTGGTATTATAATGCCGTGAGCGCGGAGCAGTGACTGAGATCGTTATACTCTCATATTTCTGGCCGCGTCAGGGTTTGCGGCGAACTATACGGTCTTTTCGAAACGACGAATGGTGCTCGACAAAGGATGTCCCATGTTTCCATTCCTTTTCAACTTCGTCATGGACGAAAAAATGGAGGGTACGTTGCAAAGTCTTCAGGATATGGGCTTTGAACTAGGAAATCGTGAAAAGCTGTGCGACTTAAATTACACGAACGCCGTCGTGTGCTTGTTCGAATACACAGAACATGTTCAACGTGCCCTAGACAGACTCACAAGAACTGTAGCTCCATTCGGCATGCGATTTGCACCTTCAAAGTGTAAAGTGATGTTGCAAGACTGGATATCAACGATTCCGAGCTTGATGCTCGATGGAGAGGTGCTGACAATTGTTGATCGCTTCAGTTACTTCAGCAGCAGCGTGATGACGGATAGGAGCACAGTAGTAGAGGTGAGCATGCACATATCCGAGGCTCGATCGGCGTGCGCCGGACTGAAGCACTTGTGGCGGCGACCTGAGATTTTATTGAAGTTGAAAGGTCTTGTGTATTGTGCCGCGGTGCGTTCAGTTTTGTTGTATAGTTGCGAGACTTGAGGTCTGGATGGAATAGCCAAAAGAGCAATGCTGAGGCGAGAAAGCGAGTATTGGGTATTAATTCAGAGAACATTCTGTCACAGCGTATCCAGATTAGTAGACTTCGTTGGTTGGGGCACGTGTTACGTATGACAAACACACGTCTACCATACCGTGTCCTATTCTCCGTTCCTCCTAGGGATTGGAAAAACCATGTGGAGGTCAACAGATAACTTGACAACGAAGAATGAGGAAGTGTAAAGCGAACTTAGGAAACGTAGGTGCCTCACGCCTTTGAGGTTGGGGTCCAAAAGATCTGTCAATCAGTTAGCTGGAGACACTGAAGGATGTGGGAGCGAACCGTGAACAGTGGCGATAGTGTTGTCACTTTTTGGTTAATCCGAATGCTTGGTGAATGTGCGTTTGTACAGTTAGGCTGTGTATTCCGTGTGTTGGCTACTAGGGTGTTGTTTCCCTTTCCCACTGTGTAGGTCTACTCCCTGTCCATCTTGTATGTTCATGCTTTCTAATTTGACGTGCAACATGGTGAGAAAGGCAGTGGTCGATTGGGCTTGCCCTACTGCTTTAGCTGTACGATGATGATGATTATGATGATGAATATCTCCTGACGTCTTCATCCTATTGAGATCTAATAATACATAAACGTTAGCCTTCCTCAACCGACAAAGGTCATCGTGCGAGGTTAAGTTTCGTGTGCTTTTAGTTATAATGTTTCGCGATTTTCTACTTTTGTCTTAACATCTTTGGGGTGTGGCATAGCGCTGGCATGGCTTAAGCTGTTACTCTAACTGTACTCATGCGGCCATAGCACTAGGAAGATTCCCAGGCGAACTTTTGATTATCACTATTCGCCGATTATATCTCATACAGCCGTTCTTTTTCATCTTCATCATTATATGACTATTATACGTTTGGGAATACTCAATGTTACTGTAAGTAGCGAAATCTAAAAAATTCTGATTTGTAATTTTGAAACCGAGAGCATGCACTTAGTAATTTTTTTGCAGATGGGTATCTGAAATCAACACCGTTTACGGAATCCGACAAAATGAGAAACAATCGGTAGAGTTGTTCTGCACTGTCCCACTAACTCTAGTGAGAAGAATATTCTGCCTTCGAATCATCTCGATTTTTTAATACAAAAGCGACAGTTTATATAAGATGAATGGCAGCCATAACCAAATTCTGACTCGCGCACTTGTTAGTTCATCTGTCATTCCCAGCCAGCTATTCTTAGTAGTTAGTCTGAGAACAAGCCCAGTTGGTTTATTCACTTAAGATCACAGGTGGTATTTGATAAGTCCTTCGGCTCGCTTCGTTCGCTCCAATCCTGTCTTTGATTCAAGAAAGGCGAAGACGTGCTGGTTGTTCGCCAAATCATCATGCTGTGTACTAAACGAACCAGGCCGTCTGTTGACAATGTGCCAGCGTATTCCCTCACACGAACCAGTAGCAGCGAGATGTATTTTGCCCTTTTGCAATATTTTTATCAACTAATCAAACAAAGTTGATTCTGATGACTATGCCACGTGTAAGACAAAGGTGGAAAAGCATCCACCGCGAGGCATTTTGTCCACACTTCCTGTTCAGGAATGAAAAATATCACATGGATGTCAAACGATAACATGGCGGTGAAACAAACAATGTGCGAACTGGTCGGAGAAGATTATTATTGTATCTTGTTTACACGGCCCGCAGTTCTCAGCATTGGTTGATTAGATCAAAATTCATAAGAATAAAGCTTCTGTTGTATTGTTTTTGTTGTCGTTATCGTCCTGTATTTTCCCCAAAAGTGAGCAAGTTAGCTTTTAGAGAGGCATCTCACTATGTTTTGCCCTACAAACACGGCTACGGAGGTTTTGATTGTCATGAATGTAAATCAACAAAGAGCCTATTTTATGGATTTTACTTGAGATCGGCTTTTTATGTTTGCTTTTTTATCCACAGGTTTTCATAAACATTCTTCTGGGCAGTATTTTTCTGGGCAATGCCCTTCCATCAATGCAATATTTCTTGAGTGCCAAAACAGCTGCGCAAAACATTTACGGAACGATTGAACGAGTGAGTCTGTTGTTTCAGATATAAGGGATAAATATCTTATAATGACGATGCTAAAAGCAACTCAGCATTCTACTTTTCTCTTTACCTATTTGTTTTCTCATTCTTGATGGCTTGACCAACTTTACAAAACATTATTGGTCTACGTGGACATGGCCGTTAACGACTTGCCTCTTATAAGTACTTGTCTGTCACTAGATTTGAAAATTATCCTTTGACTCCGACGACAGAATTTTTCTCATTAGAGGCCCAAGTTTGCGGTTATGAATATCATTCAGTATTGAATTTCTCGGAGATTAGAAATGCTTGGCAGTACAGTCTGAATAGTCCGTCATAGCGCTTGGTGGTGACATGCGTCACGCTTTTGGAAGCAAACCCTGGTAGCATTCAAACGAATGGGATTCGGACCGCGGTTGGGACAACATGTATTGAAAGTGCCGACATTCTCTACATGCCAGATAGATTGATTGTAATGCATTCTTGATAGAGTGTTGATGATACATTCTTCCGCATTTTTCAGTACTCAAAAGAAACCACGCAGTTCATAATATTTGTCCACAGTTTAGGAGTTTTGTGCTGCAATTGAAGATTCATGTTTTCACTTAAGCACCCATAACTTCCCATGTTAATTTGACACCCACGTATCAACCGAATACGTTAAGCGTCACAGCCCAGTGATCATATCCTGATGCAAAATCTGTTGAGCGTCTTGTCGCTTGTCACTTCCGCCTATCTGGTGACCATACACCGGCACAGTGGTCTCAATTACTTTTGCTTGTCTGTGTGCCGGATTTTCTCTTATGCTTTTCTTTTTAGCTTCAGATGATCCTAGATAGCTCATCTTCACGTGAGAATAGTGTTATCAAAATCTTGCCGGATGGTCAAGCGGTTATCCTCGTGGGTTTTGGACAATAACGACTCGGGTTCGATTCCTGTCACCGCCGGTCACTTTCCCATTTGGCAGCCTTCCATTGGCCGCGCCCCCCCTTCCTGAATCGTTGTACAATGTTGTATCGTAAATAAAAAAGAAAGTGAAAAAAGTACTTATCTATTTATCTAAATATCAGATATCAGGTGCAACGCAGTGTTTTAGAGTGAAGAAACAGATAATTTTCAAGGTTTTCGGAACAGCATAAATGAAATGTGGAATGCGTTTTTCACGTCCAAAGTGTAAATCCCCGCTACGGAATGCGTTAATTTGACTCGAAAAGCTAAATTATTGGGAGACGAATGCGGATATTTACCAAGAGAACAGCTACTAGTGAAGCACCACTGCTCACACAGCAGCCACGTTTAGGTTTTTTAAGTCTCAGTCATCTTGCACCTCTCTGGGTAGAGTGTAAATTGCAGAAGTTAAGTTAGTTACTAACGGCTTGGAAATTTGTCAGTCGACGACTGGAGATACTCTGTAACAGAAAATTGGTGAATCCAAAGCACTGCTCAAACGCTGCCGGAACCTCATATACAATGGAAACGTTAGGTCTATCGCAAACCGATTAAGCCGCTAGCATTAAACACTGATGCACACTTAGGATGATGGTTAGAAGATGCGTTGTATCTCCTCCTGAGAAGGCCTCTTTACAGTATTATATTTACTGAAGTGCTTATTGGAGAATAGTCATTTACTGACGTGAACAAAGGGTGTGCAAACTCCCACTAGTGGATTTTGTCACGTAGGCTGTGCTACACTTCCCGAACCTGTAAGCCGCAGTTCTTAATGGTTGGAGATGCTAGTTAATGTAATAGTACCTCGCGATTAATGGCATTTTTGTGGTCACGCTACATCCATTTCTCTGTACCTTTATGATTCATCCCGTGCTGTTGCTATGCTTTTCGTGTTTTTTTCGACTTTGCCGACTTAAGTGCATGGCTAATTGTTTTTCAATCTAAATCGAATTTTTGCTTAAGAAAAATTGTCAGTTTTCATACAACTGTTCTGTTATACAGCGTTTTACGCACCATATTTTGACAAGATATATCAAATAGTAGACCTAATTTTCCGTTTATTCCAATTTAAATGACCATATAGACATCCAACCAAACATTTAAATCTGTGGTTAGGAGGAAAACCGATTTCTGCTGCTTCAGATGGGAATATTATTCAGCGTTAAAATGATATATTACACATTGAGAGTGGAACGAGGCTATTATATTTGGCATGCATTTTTCGTGAAAGACGTATACCTGATGACTAATTTTCAGGTGCCCCCGATCGACAAAGATGGCGAAGGAGTCATTCTGAATAACTTTCATGGCAACATTCAATTCCAAAATGTATCATTTGTTTATCCCACTCGTCCGGAAGTGAAGGTGAGGTTCCCCATTAGCTGGTGCTCATAAATTGGGTATATACAGCCATGTTTTCCATGCTCCAATACTCTACTTTTTGCCAGACAGGTCCACAGAGTATAGTCATATTATTCCAATGAACTAATAGACCACTGCCTAAACTTTGGCCTATATTCTTCGTAGGATTTAAATAATCTTGGTTCTATAGCAAAACTTTATCGACTTCATTTTTCGTGTTTTCGGAACTCACCCAATGAAAGAAGTATCAAATACGTGCCGAACACCTGTGCGTAGGATATCAGAAAGGCATTTGTTCACTGCTGTCCTTAAAATTTAAATTATACACCAGTGAATCACTTAAATATCGCTCAAAAACACTCTTTACCCCAATATTCCCAACCACTTACGCACCGATTTCCTCCTAACTATTGCACATACAGAACAACAAGACCAATTTTTATTCACCTTCGATTCTTTGTTATCCTCCTTTGTATTCGCGGTGTTGACACTGTGCCTGAGTCCATACTCTGTGTATTTATTATATTTACAATAATATGATACTGAATTGTTACCTGTGTACAATAAGGAGAAAATTAGATTGGACCTGTAACGTTTTGGTGAATAAACTGCCACTACCTGTAGCACCCTAGGCACACTCAGTCCTTGTAGTTTTTACTATTCCGTGAACGTTTGCTTACATTTCCTCAACTACTGGGTAATTTAGGACAATTCCGGTAACTATCTAGTATTAATTGCAGTATATTTAACCGACGATGATGAACATCCTTATGTCTGAATTCAGATTTTAGAGAACTTCAATTTGACATTAAAAAGTGGACAAACAGTCGCATTGGTCGGACCAAGTGGTTCCGGAAAAAGCACCATTGTGCACATGCTCCAGCGTTATTACGACGCAGCTGCGGGAAATGTACGTTTACCTTGAATTCAATAATATGCTCGCGTCACATTGACCTAGGTCAGGACCAAACAGCAATTCACGTTCATTCTGTTTTTATCTTTTTTTACTCAAGGCACCTAGGTCTGATCTCGCGAAGTAGACTCCGAAGTCCTGTGGTTCTTTACAGAGCATGAAGCGAAGGCAGATCAGGGAATGCGCTTACTCAGCGTCGAATGTGTGCGATGTCTGGTTTCATTTTCGCTTGGTGAATGTGTGAGAGAAATGCAAGCAATAAGACATCGGTATCATTTTTTATGGATATTCAGATAAAACTGGGCTTCACCCTTTGGACACGACACAGGTGTGTATTATCAGGTGATAGGGATACTTGCTGTTTGATCTGATTATTTTCATTGAAATTATCCTATTTTGTTGGTAATTATTTGGACTTTGTTGTTAAATATGCTTCGAATTCACACATGTGCGTTTTCTGAAGTCTCTTTGAGATTGTGCGCGAAAACTCCTCAAAATCAGTAACACTTTCTGACTTGATACTATGCCGTACTACGGTTAAGAAGTGAGAGTTCATTCCCGGTTCTTTAAACTCATTTTTAGATCTTGATTGAGGGCACAGACATTTGTGAACTGGATCTGAAAGCCTATCGAGCACAGATTGGCTGTGTGCAACAGGAACCAATACTTTTCGAGGGAACCATTGCTGATAACATTCGAATGGGCAAACTGGATGCAACTGAGGAAGAAATAGAAGAAGCGGCAAAAAAAGCGAATGCACACGAATTCATTTCAAACTTGCCGGAGGTAGTCCTTGTTATTGCTTGATAATTGTACGCTATTATCACAGTGCATCATAAGCAAAACGACGCTGAATGCACCTCCTACTAACAACATTATCGTCGTCAGTGTACTAGACTGTGGTTCAGTGGTTGAGCGATTCGTCAAAGACGGACTCCGAATCCTTAGCTAGAGAGTGCAAAGTCTGCAGTCTACGTGTACTATAAAAGAATTACGATTAAGCATCAACGAGTGCGTACCTCGGTTTGTTGACAACCCGGCCGAACTGTACAGACCAATCAACAAAGATTAAATCACCCATCAAATGAGATAATAAACGCACGCACGCAAAGTCAAGGGCGAAGTCATGCAATACACGAAAGTTCGGCAGTTTTACGCGAAAGGTGGAGTAGGACGCCCAACCGTGATCAGTGGGCAGCGACAATGAGAATTGGGGGCTCTAGCCACGGAAAGAATAGGGATAGTAGAGAAGGAGAGCTAGGATCCTTCAGCCAAGCGAACAACACAAAGGGTCATCGGCGGGGTTGAAGCATGATAGTGGGTACGCAAATAATGATACCAATGGAGTTAGTGTGAAAACCGGTGGAATAATGAACTGGGGAATACCGCGGGACGAAGGGTTGTTTGAGAAACGACAAGTTGGAGACCCAGGTTCTTTGAAAGGCAACACGGTCCAATAAGGCCGATAGATGGACCGAGCATAAACATGGGTTATGGACATATATATATATATATATATATATATATCATTGGTTAACACTGTCATAGAAAAAAAGCTGGACGGTGCATGATACAGAGTCGTTGAGTATAATAGAGCAAAAGCGTCAGTTCTCGAACAATAAGGAGATCAATAAGATACGATGGCATCTACAAAAGCAAGTTACGAAAAGCCTTAGTAAGGGTCGTGAAAATTGATGGGTCAAGGTAGCTGAAGAAGTAAAAATAGCAGCTGCTTCAGCTAACAGTCAAAGACTGTTGCAACCTATTCGTGACACCGGTGAACGGTGAATCCCTGTCAGCGAAAGGATTTGCGATAGGAATAGAGAACCCATCCATGGAAAAGAGCAAAGGCTCGACCATTGGACCGAATACTTCAAGGAGCAGTTTAGCTGGCCGCACGCTAGTGTAGTTACTCCCGTGTTACCAACTGCGATTCCTTGGGGAGTGTCACTTGAACCCCCATCGGAAGTGGAAGTGGATTCATGTATTCGATTAATAAAGCAAGGGAAAGTGGCCGGTCCCGACGAACCTCCTCCGGTTCTTTTCGAAGTGGGTGGAAATGGTTTGATAAAATCACTGACGACCTTGCTGCGTGACATTTGGAACGAGAAGCGTATTTCATTATTGTAAAGCGAGTCATTGATCGTACCCATCTTCAAGAAGGGAATACGAAATAATTGTAGTAACCTTCGTGGGATTAGCTTCCTTCCGATAGTCACCAAAATATTAGCCTGGATCTTGCTGTCCTGCATTACACACGCTTGCGAGAGGAATACCCGTGAATAGCCAGCTGGATTCCGTCCAGTTCGAGGATGCATCGACCAGATTTTTATTCATCGGCAACTTCTTCAAACGCGTCACCCCCTCGTCGACCGACAGTAAGAGTTCTGTTGAACTTCAAAGGAGCCTTCGATTCAGTTGATCGCACAGCGCTTTTCAGTGCTCGTCATCGAAAAGGTATGCTCCAGAAGTTTGTGAACTTACTAAGACCACTGTATTCTCATACTTTTGGCCTCATAAGGGTTTGCAGTGAACTATACGGTCATTTCGAAACGACGAGTGGTGTTCGACAAGGATGTCCCATGTTTCCATTCCTTTTCAACTTCGTCATGGACGAAAACATGGAGGGTACGTTGCAAAGTCTTCAGGATATGGGCTTTGAACTAGGAAATCGTGAAAAGCTGTGCGACTTAAATTACACGAACGCCGTCGTGTGCTTGTTCGAATACACAGAACATGTTCAACGTGCCCTAGACAGACTCACAAGAGCTGTAGCTCCATTCGGCATACGATTTGCACCTTCAAAGTGTAAAGTGATGTTGCAAGACTGGATATCAACGATTCCGAGCTTGATGCTCGATGGAGAGGTGCTGACAATTGTTGATCGCTTCAGTTACTTCGGCAGCAGCGTGATGACGGATAGGAGCACAGTAGTAGAGGTGAGCATGCACATATCCGAGGCTCGATCGGCGTGCGCCGGACTGAAGCACTTGTGGCGGCGACCTGAGATTTTATTGAAGTTGAAAGGTCTTGTGTATTGTGCCGCGGTGCGTTCAGTTTTGTTGTATGGTTGCGAGACTTGAGGTCTGGATGGAATAGCCAAAAGAGCAATGCTGAGGCGAGAAAGCGAGTATTGGGTATTAATTCAGAGAACATTCTGTCACAGCGTATCCAGATTAGTAGACTTCGTTGGTTGGGACACGTGTTACGTATGACAAACACACGTCTACCATACCGTGTCCTATTCTCCGTTCCTCCTAGGGATTGGAAAAACCATGTGGAGGTCAACAGATAACTTGACAACGAGGAATGAGGAAGTGTAAAGCGAACTTAGGAAACGTAGGTGCCTCACGCCTTTGAGGTTGGGGTCCAAAAGATCTGTCAATCAGTTAGCTGGAGACACTGAAGGATGTGGGAGCGAACCGTGAACAGTGGCGATAGTGTTGTCACTTTTTGGTTAATCCGAATGCTTGGTGAATGTGCGTTTGTACAGTTAGACTGTGTATTCCGTGTGTTGGCCACTAGGGTGTTGTTTCCTTTTCCCACTGTGTAGGTCTACTCCCTGTCCATCTTGTATGTTCATGCTTTCTAATTTGACGTGCAACATGGTGAGAAAGGCAGTGGTCGGTTGGGCTTGCCCTACTGCTTTAGCTGTACGACGATGGTGATGATAACGAGGAGGAGACAAACAAGTTAGCGTACGTTAGTGAAGGCGAGTCAGATACAAGTGCAGCCCATTTGGTCAAGACAACTGGGTTGAAAGCGAAGATTAGACGGATGTTGGTATCATTGAAAATGGCTTCTAGGTGTGGGTAGATAGCACATGTGGGAGCACAAGTACTTGGATCGGATTTTGATTCAGCGTGGGAATATCGATATGTTAATTGGAATCGAATACACCGGCCGCCAGATTTCCACCCAGGACCGTCACGTCACACTGTTTGACCCTGGTTTCTCCAATTACTCGCTCACTCCTGGGCCATTGTTTTGAGCATTGCGGAGTCACGTAATGTGAAATCACGTGAAACACGGTCCATTCTCAGCGGCTTAACTTCTGTGTTTTCCACTTCTTTCCCCTCTTTCAATACCACGGGTTCACAAGCAACTTCATACCTGCTGTTATCTAGTCACTTGAAAAACTATTTTCTTTATAAATTGAACAAATGACATTTCATTGACGTTTCTGTGCGTAGCAAATTATTCCGCCTTTGTCGGCGATCTGGCATCAAATGGAGGCTTGCAATTTTTCTCCGGGATGCGATAGGCTCACACAAATCACGAGTCCTTTATACCTCGTCGAAAGTGGTAACTTTGGCCTAGTCGGCGCATGTATGTTGTGGCGATTTTGATAAGAAGTACCCCATTCTGTCGATATTTTGTCAAAGGATTATCTACAAATTTGTGTTTTATCAAGGATAGTGATATAGATCGGGTTTCTTTTAGTATAGACACATCAGGAAATGCCACTAATTGATTGACAGATTTAAGGCTAACTAGCAGTCTATTGGCTACGCTGTGTGAACGAACGAGCAAGTCGCACAGGATCCCTTTGACCCAGACGTATCCCTCCTCCGGACACACCATTATGCCCTCTCGTAAAGATTGCTTGGCCGGCATCAACAATATTGTACTACATACAAAAGCCATTTTTCTTTTTTCCTGCCTTAGTTCTGTATGCTTCTATGGTTTATTGGGATTCTTGTCATCCCTGATCGATTCGACTGCTGGAAAGTTGTGACCGTCGGTCACAGGTCGGTCTTGTAATGCTGTCACTCATCAGCCCCGGAGATGTGAAAAAAGGTTCCGTGGATGAACGTGTGGAAGTGGCATGGCTTTGCGCCTTTTATCTGGAAGAACTTTTCTGTCAGCTCCCTTTTCTTTTTCTGCCTTACGAACAACGGCAGTTCTGTCAATTTACTTTCGTGACGAGTCTTTAGTAACCTCTGTTCTCTACGGATTTTCAAATTCTCCTGCCTGTACTTGTAGCTCCTCCCACAACTGCATTTCTTTGACCTGTGACCTTACCAACAGTCAGCAAGCATTACTCACATTGGACCTGGCGCTATACTGACAACGACATCACCCCTAAAATCGCTTTATTCATGCATTCCCCGACAAGCAGGTATCTGCAGTGAACTGATCAATATGAATGTTTTTGGAAAATATCCTGTATAGCCGTTCTTCTTCAACTTCGTGATCGGCGATGATACTCTCCAGAATCTCCAAGATTTCAATGTAGAGTGAGCAACTGTTGAGGATTTAAGACCTAACGGACGTTAACCTTATCACACACATTTCTGTGTCTGAACTTACGAAGGATGCACTGTGCGCATTCGGCAGCTTCACTATTACTATGACTCCCTTTGACGTGCTCTGTTTAACTTCAAACTGAAAACAATAACGTTCTCACTAAGCCTAGTCTGTTACCAAATTATTGATGCACATAAAGGGTGCAATCGCAGTCGTTGGCTTTACGGAGCTAGGCAGATGACTAGAATGACAATGGTATTTGTAAAGAGACGAATATGCGAATATTCAGTGTTTGAT
>CANUEZ040000613.1:0-27649 GCA_948099385.1 Fasciola hepatica | reverse complement strand
AATCAACGTAGGAGGATGTGACGAATTGAACGGTATAGGAGACGTTTGTGTGGGACGAGCAGAAAGCGAGTTTTCGGGATCTCGGGTAAATTGGAACGTAGGTGAGTAAAACCACTTTCAATCAACGTAGGAGGATGTGACGAATTGAACGGTATAGGAGACGTTTGTGTGGGACGAGCAGAAAGCGAGTTTTCGGGATCTCGGGTAAATTGGAACGTAGGTGAGTAAAACCACTTTCAATCAACGTAGGAGGATGTGACGAATTGAACGGTATAGGAGACGTTTGTGTGGGACGAGCAGAAAGCGAGTTTTCGGGATCTCGGGTAAATTGGAACGTAGGTGAGTAAAACCACTTTCAATCAACGTAGGAGGATGTGACGAATTGAACGGTATAGGAGACGTTTGTGTGGGACGAGCAGAAAGCGAGTTTTCGGGATCTCGGGTAAATTGGAACGTAGGTGAGTAAAACCACTTTCAATCAACGTAGGAGGATGTGACGAATTGAACGGTATAGGAGACGTTTGTGTGGGACGAGCAGAAAGCGAGTTTTCGGGATCTCGGGTAAATTGGAACGTAGGTGAGTAAAACCACTTTCAATCAACGTAGGAGGATGTGACGAATTGAACGGTATAGGAGACGTTTGTGTGGGACGAGCAGAAAGCGAGTTTTCGGGATCTCGGGTAAATTGGAACGTAGGTGAGTAAAACCACTTTCAATCAACGTAGGAGGATGTGACGAATTGAACGGTATAGGAGACGTTTGTGTGGGACGAGCAGAAAGCGAGTTTTCGGGATCTCGGGTAAATTGGAACGTAGGTGAGTAAAACCACTTTCAATCAACGTAGGAGGATGTGACGAATTGAACGGTATAGGAGACGTTTGTGTGGGACGAGCAGAAAGCGAGTTTTCGGGATCTCGGGTAAATTGGAACGTAGGTGAGTAAAACCACTTTCAATCAACGTAGGAGGATGTGACGAATTGAACGGTATAGGAGACGTTTGTGTGGGACGAGCAGAAAGCGAGTTTTCGGGATCTCGGGTAAATTGGAACGTAGGTGAGTAAAACCACTTTCAATCAACGTAGGAGGATGTGACGAATTGAACGGTATAGGAGACGTTTGTGTGGGACGAGCAGAAAGCGAGTTTTCGGGATCTCGGGTAAATTGGAACGTAGGTGAGTAAAACCACTTTCAATCAACGTAGGAGGAAGTGACGAATTGAACGGTATAGGAGACGTTTGTGTGGGACGAGCAGAAAGCGAGTTTTCGGGATCTCGGGTAAATTGGAACGTAGGTGAGTAAAACCACTTTCAATCAACGTAGGAGGATGTGACGAATTGAACGGTATAGGAGACGTTTGTGTGGGACGAGCAGAAAGCGAGTTTTCGGGATCTCGGGTAAATTGGAACGTAGGTGAGTAAAACCACTTTCAATCAACGTAGGAGGATGTGACGAATTGAACGGTATAGGAGACGTTTGTGTGGGACGAGCAGAAAGCGAGTTTTCGGGATCTCGGGTAAATTGGAACGTAGGTGAGTAAAACCACTTTCAATCAACGTAGGAGGATGTGACGAATTGAACGGTATAGGAGACGTTTGTGTGGGACGAGCAGAAAGCGAGTTTTCGGGATCTCGGGTAAATTGGAACGTAGGTGAGTAAAACCACTTTCAATCAACGTAGGAGGATGTGACGAATTGAACGGTATAGGAGACGTTTGTGTGGGACGAGCAGAAAGCGAGTTTTCGGGATCTCGGGTAAATTGGAACGTAGGTGAGTAAAACCACTTTCAATCAACGTAGGAGGATGTGACGAATTGAACGGTATAGGAGACGTTTGTGTGGGACGAGCAGAAAGCGAGTTTTCGGGATCTCGGGTAAATTGGAACGTAGGTGAGTAAAACCACTTTCAATCAACGTAGGAGGATGTGACGAATTGAACGGTATAGGAGACGTTTGTGTGGGACGAGCAGAAAGCGAGTTTTCGGGATCTCGGGTAAATTGGAACGTAGGTGAGTAAAACCACTTTCAATCAACGTAGGAGGATGTGACGAATTGAACGGTATAGGAGACGTTTGTGTGGGACGAGCAGAAAGCGAGTTTTCGGGATCTCGGGTAAATTGGAACGTAGGTGAGTAAAACCACTTTCAATCAACGTAGGAGGATGTGACGAATTGAACGGTATAGGAGACGTTTGTGTGGGACGAGCAGAAAGCGAGTTTTCGGGATCTCGGGTAAATTGGAACGTAGGTGAGTAAAACCACTTTCAATCAACGTAGGAGGATGTGACGAATTGAACGGTATAGGAGACGTTTGTGTGGGACGAGCAGAAAGCGAGTTTTCGGGATCTCGGGTAAATTGGAACGTAGGTGAGTAAAACCACTTTCAATCAACGTAGGAGGATGTGACGAATTGAACGGTATAGGAGACGTTTGTGTGGGACGAGCAGAAAGCGAGTTTTCGGGATCTCGGGTAAATTGGAACGTAGGTGAGTAAAACCACTTTCAATCAACGTAGGAGGATGTGACGAATTGAACGGTATAGGAGACGTTTGTGTGGGACGAGGCAGAAAGCGAGTTTTCGGGATCTCGGGTAAATTGGAACGTAGGTGAGTAAAACCACTTTCAATCAACGTAGGAGGATGTGACGAATTGAACGGTATAGGAGACGTTTGTGTGGGACGAGCAGAAAGCGAGTTTTCGGGATCTCGGGTAAATTGGAACGTAGGTGAGTAAAACCACTTTCAATCAACGTAGGAGGATGTGACGAATTGAACGGTATAGGAGACGTTTGTGTGGGACGAGCAGAAAGCGAGTTTTCGGGATCTCGGGTAAATTGGAACGTAGGTGAGTAAAACCACTTTCAATCAACGTAGGAGGATGTGACGAATTGAACGGTATAGGAGACGTTTGTGTGGGACGAGCAGAAAGCGAGTTTTCGGGATCTCGGGTAAATTGGAACGTAGGTGAGTAAAACCACTTTCAATCAACGTAGGAGGATGTGACGAATTGAACGGTATAGGAGACGTTTGTGTGGGACGAGCAGAAAGCGAGTTTTCGGGATCTCGGGTAAATTGGAACGTAGGTGAGTAAAACCACTTTCAATCAACGTAGGAGGATGTGACGAATTGAACGGTATAGGAGACGTTTGTGTGGGACGAGCAGAAAGCGAGTTTTCGGGATCTCGGGTAAATTGGAACGTAGGTGAGTAAAACCACTTTCAATCAACGTAGGAGGATGTGACGAATTGAACGGTATAGGAGACGTTTGTGTGGACGAGCAGAAAGCGAGTTTTCGGGATCTCGGGTAAATTGGAACGTAGGTGAGTAAAACCACTTTCAATCAACGTAGGAGGATGTGACGAATTGAACGGTATAGGAGACGTTTGTGTGGGACGAGCAGAAAGCGAGTTTTCGGGATCTCGGGTAAATTGGAACGTAGGTGAGTAAAACCACTTTCAATCAACGTAGGAGGATGTGACGAATTGAACGGTATAGGAGACGTTTGTGTGGGACGAGCAGAAAGCGAGTTTTCGGATCTCGGGTAAATTGGAACGTAGGTGAGTAAAACCACTTTCAATCAACGTAGGAGGATGTGACGAATTGAACGGTATAGGAGACGTTTGTGTGGGACGAGCAGAAAGCGAGTTTTCGGGATCTCGGGTAAATTGGAACGTAGGTGAGTAAAACCACTTTCAATCAACGTAGGAGGATGTGACGAATTGAACGGTATAGGAGACGTTTGTGTGGGACGAGCAGAAAGCGAGTTTTCGGGATCTCGGGTAAATTGGAACGTAGGTGAGTAAAACCACTTTCAATCAACGTAGGAGGACGTGACGAATTGAACGGTATAGGAGACGTTTGTGTGGACGAGCAGAAAGCGAGTTTTCGGGATCTCGGGTAAATTGGAACGTAGGTGAGTAAAACCACTTTCAATCAACGTAGGAGGATGTGACGAATTGAACGGTATAGGAGACGTTTGTGTGGGACGAGCAGAAAGCGAGTTTTCGGGATCTCGGGTAAATTGGAACGTAGGTGAGTAAAACCACTTTCAATCAACGTAGGAGGATGTGACGAATTGAACGGTATAGGAGACGTTTGTGTGGGACGAGCAGAGCGAGTTTTCGGGATCTCGGGTAAATTGGAACGTAGGTGAGTAAAACCACTTTCAATCAACGTAGGAGGATGTGACGAATTGAACGGTATAGGAGACGTTTGTGTGGGACGAGCAGAAAGCGAGTTTTCGGGATCTCGGGTAAATTGGAACGTAGGTGAGTAAAACCACTTTCAATCAACGTAGGAGGATGTGACGAATTGAACGGTATAGGAGACGTTTGTGTGGGACGAGCAGAAAGCGAGTTTTCGGGATCTCGGGTAAATTGGAACGTAGGTGAGTAAAACCACTTTCAATCAACGTAGGAGGATGTGACGAATTGAACGGTATAGGAGACGTTTGTGTGGGACGAGCAGAAAGCGAGTTTTCGGGATCTCGGGTAAATTGGAACGTAGGTGAGTAAAACCACTTTCAATCAACGTAGGAGGATGTGACGAATTGAACGGTATAGGAGACGTTTGTGTGGGACGAGCAGAAAGCGAGTTTTCGGGATCTCGGGTAAATTGGAACGTAGGTGAGTAAAACCACTTTCAATCAACGTAGGAGGATGTGACGAATTGAACGGTATAGGAGACGTTTGTGTGGGACGAGCAGAAAGCGAGTTTTCGGGATCTCGGGTAAATTGGAACGTAGGTGAGTAAAACCACTTTCAATCAACGTAGGAGGATGTGACGAATTGAACGGTATAGGAGACGTTTGTGTGGGACGAGCAGAAAGCGAGTTTTCGGGATCTCGGGTAAATTGGAACGTAGGTGAGTAAAACCACTTTCAATCAACGTAGGAGGATGTGACGAATTGAACGGTATAGGAGACGTTTGTGTGGGACGAGCAGAAAGCGAGTTTTCGGGATCTCGGGTAAATTGGAACGTAGGTGAGTAAAACCACTTTCAATCAACGTAGGAGGATGTGACGAATTGAACGGTATAGGAGACGTTTGTGTGGGACGAGCAGAAAGCGAGTTTTCGGGATCTCGGGTAAATTGGAACGTAGGTGAGTAAAACCACTTTCAATCAACGTAGGAGGATGTGACGAATTGAACGGTATAGGAGACGTTTGTGTGGGACGAGCAGAAAGCGAGTTTTCGGGATCTCGGGTAAATTGGAACGTAGGTGAGTAAAACCACTTTCAATCAACGTAGGAGGATGTGACGAATTGAACGGTATAGGAGACGTTTGTGTGGGACGAGCAGAAAGCGAGTTTTCGGGATCTCGGGTAAATTGGAACGTAGGTGAGTAAAACCACTTTCAATCAACGTAGGAGGATGTGACGAATTGAACGGTATAGGAGACGTTTGTGTGGGACGAGCAGAAAGCGAGTTTTCGGGATCTCGGGTAAATTGGAACGTAGGTGAGTAAAACCACTTTCAATCAACGTAGGAGGATGTGACGAATTGAACGGTATAGGAGACGTTTGTGTGGGACGAGCAGAAAGCGAGTTTTCGGGATCTCGGGTAAATTGGAACGTAGGTGAGTAAAACCACTTTCAATCAACGTAGGAGGATGTGACGAATTGAACGGTATAGGAGACGTTTGTGTGGGACGAGCAGAAAGCGAGTTTTCGGGATCTCGGGTAAATTGGAACGTAGGTGAGTAAAACCACTTTCAATCAACGTAGGAGGATGTGACGAATTGAACGGTATAGGAGACGTTTGTGTGGGACGAGCAGAAAGCGAGTTTTCGGGATCTCGGGTAAATTGGAACGTAGGTGAGTAAAACCACTTTCAATCAACGTAGGAGGATGTGACGAATTGAACGGTATAGGAGACGTTTGTGTGGGACGAGCAGAAAGCGAGTTTTCGGGATCTCGGGTAAATTGGAACGTAGGTGAGTAAAACCACTTTCAATCAACGTAGGAGGATGTGACGAATTGAACGGTATAGGAGACGTTTGTGTGGGACGAGCAGAAAGCGAGTTTTCGGGATCTCGGGTAAATTGGAACGTAGGTGAGTAAAACCACTTTCAATCAACGTAGGAGGATGTGACGAATTGAACGGTATAGGAGACGTTTGTGTGGGACGAGCAGAAAGCGAGTTTTCGGGATCTCGGGTAAATTGGAACGTAGGTGAGTAAAACCACTTTCAATCAACGTAGGAGGATGTGACGAATTGAACGGTATAGGAGACGTTTGTGTGGGACGAGCAGAAAGCGAGTTTTCGGGATCTCGGGTAAATTGGAACGTAGGTGAGTAAAACCACTTTCAATCAACGTAGGAGGATGTGACGAATTGAACGGTATAGGAGACGTTTGTGTGGGACGAGCAGAAAGCGAGTTTTCGGGATCTCGGGTAAATTGGAACGTAGGTGAGTAAAACCACTTTCAATCAACGTAGGAGGATGTGACGAATTGAACGGTATAGGAGACGTTTGTGTGGGACGAGCAGAAAGCGAGTTTTCGGGATCTCGGGTAAATTGGAACGTAGGTGAGTAAAACCACTTTCAATCAACGTAGGAGGATGTGACGAATTGAACGGTATAGGAGACGTTTGTGTGGGACGAGCAGAAAGCGAGTTTTCGGGATCTCGGGTAAATTGGAACGTAGGTGAGTAAAACCACTTTCAATCAACGTAGGAGGATGTGACGAATTGAACGGTATAGGAGACGTTTGTGTGGGACGAGCAGAAAGCGAGTTTTCGGGATCTCGGGTAAATTGGAACGTAGGTGAGTAAAACCACTTTCAATCAACGTAGGAGGATGTGACGAATTGAACGGTATAGGAGACGTTTGTGTGGGACGAGCAGAAAGCGAGTTTTCGGGATCTCGGGTAAATTGGAACGTAGGTGAGTAAAACCACTTTCAATCAACGTAGGAGGATGTGACGAATTGAACGGTATAGGAGACGTTTGTGTGGGACGAGCAGAAAGCGAGTTTTCGGGATCTCGGGTAAATTGGAACGTAGGTGAGTAAAACCACTTTCAATCAACGTAGGAGGATGTGACGAATTGAACGGTATAGGAGACGTTTGTGTGGGACGAGCAGAAAGCGAGTTTTCGGGATCTCGGGTAAATTGGAACGTAGGTGAGTAAAACCACTTTCAATCAACGTAGGAGGATGTGACGAATTGAACGGTATAGGAGACGTTTGTGTGGGACGAGCAGAAAGCGAGTTTTCGGGATCTCGGGTAAATTGGAACGTAGGTGAGTAAAACCACTTTCAATCAACGTAGGAGGATGTGACGAATTGAACGGTATAGGAGACGTTTGTGTGGGACGAGCAGAAAGCGAGTTTTCGGGATCTCGGGTAAATTGGAACGTAGGTGAGTAAAACCACTTTCAATCAACGTAGGAGGATGTGACGAATTGAACGGTATAGGAGACGTTTGTGTGGGACGAGCAGAAAGCGAGTTTTCGGGATCTCGGGTAAATTGGAACGTAGGTGAGTAAAACCACTTTCAATCAACGTAGGAGGATGTGACGAATTGAACGGTATAGGAGACGTTTGTGTGGGACGAGCAGAAAGCGAGTTTTCGGGATCTCGGGTAAATTGGAACGTAGGTGAGTAAAACCACTTTCAATCAACGTAGGAGGATGTGACGAATTGAACGGTATAGGAGACGTTTGTGTGGGACGAGCAGAAAGCGAGTTTTCGGGATCTCGGGTAAATTGGAACGTAGGTGAGTAAAACCACTTTCAATCAACGTAGGAGGATGTGACGAATTGAACGGTATAGGAGACGTTTGTGTGGGACGAGCAGAAAGCGAGTTTTCGGGATCTCGGGTAAATTGGAACGTAGGTGAGTAAAACCACTTTCAATCAACGTAGGAGGATGTGACGAATTGAACGGTATAGGAGACGTTTGTGTGGGACGAGCAGAAAGCGAGTTTTCGGGATCTCGGGTAAATTGGAACGTAGGTGAGTAAAACCACTTTCAATCAACGTAGGAGGATGTGACGAATTGAACGGTATAGGAGACGTTTGTGTGGGACGAGCAGAAAGCGAGTTTTCGGGATCTCGGGTAAATTGGAACGTAGGTGAGTAAAACCACTTTCAATCAACGTAGGAGGATGTGACGAATTGAACGGTATAGGAGACGTTTGTGTGGGACGAGCAGAAAGCGAGTTTTCGGGATCTCGGGTAAATTGGAACGTAGGTGAGTAAAACCACTTTCAATCAACGTAGGAGGATGTGACGAATTGAACGGTATAGGAGACGTTTGTGTGGGACGAGCAGAAAGCGAGTTTTCGGGATCTCGGGTAAATTGGAACGTAGGTGAGTAAAACCACTTTCAATCAACGTAGGAGGATGTGACGAATTGAACGGTATAGGAGACGTTTGTGTGGGACGAGCAGAAAGCGAGTTTTCGGGATCTCGGGTAAATTGGAACGTAGGTGAGTAAAACCACTTTCAATCAACGTAGGAGGATGTGACGAATTGAACGGTATAGGAGACGTTTGTGTGGGACGAGCAGAAAGCGAGTTTTCGGGATCTCGGGTAAATTGGAACGTAGGTGAGTAAAACCACTTTCAATCAACGTAGGAGGATGTGACGAATTGAACGGTATAGGAGACGTTTGTGTGGGACGAGCAGAAAGCGAGTTTTCGGGATCTCGGGTAAATTGGAACGTAGGTGAGTAAAACCACTTTCAATCAACGTAGGAGGATGTGACGAATTGAACGGTATAGGAGACGTTTGTGTGGGACGAGCAGAAAGCGAGTTTTCGGGATCTCGGGTAAATTGGAACGTAGGTGAGTAAAACCACTTTCAATCAACGTAGGAGGATGTGACGAATTGAACGGTATAGGAGACGTTTGTGTGGGACGAGCAGAAAGCGAGTTTTCGGGATCTCGGGTAAATTGGAACGTAGGTGAGTAAAACCACTTTCAATCAACGTAGGAGGATGTGACGAATTGAACGGTATAGGAGACGTTTGTGTGGGACGAGCAGAAAGCGAGTTTTCGGGATCTCGGGTAAATTGGAACGTAGGTGAGTAAAACCACTTTCAATCAACGTAGGAGGATGTGACGAATTGAACGGTATAGGAGACGTTTGTGTGGGACGAGCAGAAAGCGAGTTTTCGGGATCTCGGGTAAATTGGAACGTAGGTGAGTAAAACCACTTTCAATCAACGTAGGAGGATGTGACGAATTGAACGGTATAGGAGACGTTTGTGTGGGACGAGCAGAAAGCGAGTTTTCGGGATCTCGGGTAAATTGGAACGTAGGTGAGTAAAACCACTTTCAATCAACGTAGGAGGATGTGACGAATTGAACGGTATAGGAGACGTTTGTGTGGGACGAGCAGAAAGCGAGTTTTCGGGATCTCGGGTAAATTGGAACGTAGGTGAGTAAAACCACTTTCAATCAACGTAGGAGGATGTGACGAATTGAACGGTATAGGAGACGTTTGTGTGGGACGAGCAGAAAGCGAGTTTTCGGGATCTCGGGTAAATTGGAACGTAGGTGAGTAAAACCACTTTCAATCAACGTAGGAGGATGTGACGAATTGAACGGTATAGGAGACGTTTGTGTGGGACGAGCAGAAAGCGAGTTTTCGGGATCTCGGGTAAATTGGAACGTAGGTGAGTAAAACCACTTTCAATCAACGTAGGAGGATGTGACGAATTGAACGGTATAGGAGACGTTTGTGTGGGACGAGCAGAAAGCGAGTTTTCGGGATCTCGGGTAAATTGGAACGTAGGTGAGTAAAACCACTTTCAATCAACGTAGGAGGATGTGACGAATTGAACGGTATAGGAGACGTTTGTGTGGGACGAGCAGAAAGCGAGTTTTCGGGATCTCGGGTAAATTGGAACGTAGGTGAGTAAAACCACTTTCAATCAACGTAGGAGGATGTGACGAATTGAACGGTATAGGAGACGTTTGTGTGGGACGAGCAGAAAGCGAGTTTTCGGGATCTCGGGTAAATTGGAACGTAGGTGAGTAAAACCACTTTCAATCAACGTAGGAGGATGTGACGAATTGAACGGTATAGGAGACGTTTGTGTGGGACGAGCAGAAAGCGAGTTTTCGGGATCTCGGGTAAATTGGAACGTAGGTGAGTAAAACCACTTTCAATCAACGTAGGAGGATGTGACGAATTGAACGGTATAGGAGACGTTTGTGTGGGACGAGCAGAAAGCGAGTTTTCGGGATCTCGGGTAAATTGGAACGTAGGTGAGTAAAACCACTTTCAATCAACGTAGGAGGATGTGACGAATTGAACGGTATAGGAGACGTTTGTGTGGGACGAGCAGAAAGCGAGTTTTCGGGATCTCGGGTAAATTGGAACGTAGGTGAGTAAAACCACTTTCAATCAACGTAGGAGGATGTGACGAATTGAACGGTATAGGAGACGTTTGTGTGGGACGAGCAGAAAGCGAGTTTTCGGGATCTCGGGTAAATTGGAACGTAGGTGAGTAAAACCACTTTCAATCAACGTAGGAGGATGTGACGAATTGAACGGTATAGGAGACGTTTGTGTGGGACGAGCAGAAAGCGAGTTTTCGGGATCTCGGGTAAATTGGAACGTAGGTGAGTAAAACCACTTTCAATCAACGTAGGAGGATGTGACGAATTGAACGGTATAGGAGACGTTTGTGTGGGACGAGCAGAAAGCGAGTTTTCGGGATCTCGGGTAAATTGGAACGTAGGTGAGTAAAACCACTTTCAATCAACGTAGGAGGATGTGACGAATTGAACGGTATAGGAGACGTTTGTGTGGGACGAGCAGAAAGCGAGTTTTCGGGATCTCGGGTAAATTGGAACGTAGGTGAGTAAAACCACTTTCAATCAACGTAGGAGGATGTGACGAATTGAACGGTATAGGAGACGTTTGTGTGGGACGAGCAGAAAGCGAGTTTTCGGGATCTCGGGTAAATTGGAACGTAGGTGAGTAAAACCACTTTCAATCAACGTAGGAGGATGTGACGAATTGAACGGTATAGGAGACGTTTGTGTGGGACGAGCAGAAAGCGAGTTTTCGGGATCTCGGGTAAATTGGAACGTAGGTGAGTAAAACCACTTTCAATCAACGTAGGAGGATGTGACGAATTGAACGGTATAGGAGACGTTTGTGTGGGACGAGCAGAAAGCGAGTTTTCGGGATCTCGGGTAAATTGGAACGTAGGTGAGTAAAACCACTTTCAATCAACGTAGGAGGATGTGACGAATTGAACGGTATAGGAGACGTTTGTGTGGGACGAGCAGAAAGCGAGTTTTCGGGATCTCGGGTAAATTGGAACGTAGGTGAGTAAAACCACTTTCAATCAACGTAGGAGGATGTGACGAATTGAACGGTATAGGAGACGTTTGTGTGGGACGAGCAGAAAGCGAGTTTTCGGGATCTCGGGTAAATTGGAACGTAGGTGAGTAAAACCACTTTCAATCAACGTAGGAGGATGTGACGAATTGAACGGTATAGGAGACGTTTGTGTGGGACGAGCAGAAAGCGAGTTTTCGGGATCTCGGGTAAATTGGAACGTAGGTGAGTAAAACCACTTTCAATCAACGTAGGAGGATGTGACGAATTGAACGGTATAGGAGACGTTTGTGTGGGACGAGCAGAAAGCGAGTTTTCGGGATCTCGGGTAAATTGGAACGTAGGTGAGTAAAACCACTTTCAATCAACGTAGGAGGATGTGACGAATTGAACGGTATAGGAGACGTTTGTGTGGGACGAGCAGAAAGCGAGTTTTCGGGATCTCGGGTAAATTGGAACGTAGGTGAGTAAAACCACTTTCAATCAACGTAGGAGGATGTGACGAATTGAACGGTATAGGAGACGTTTGTGTGGGACGAGCAGAAAGCGAGTTTTCGGGATCTCGGGTAAATTGGAACGTAGGTGAGTAAAACCACTTTCAATCAACGTAGGAGGACTGTGACGAATTGAACGGTATAGGAGACGTTTGTGTGGGACGAGCAGAAAGCGAGTTTTCGGGATCTCGGGTAAATTGGAACGTAGGTGAGTAAAACCACTTTCAATCAACGTAGGAGGATGTGACGAATTGAACGGTATAGGAGACGTTTGTGTGGGACGAGCAGAAAGCGAGTTTTCGGGATCTCGGGTAAATTGGAACGTAGGTGAGTAAAACCACTTTCAATCAACGTAGGAGGATGTGACGAATTGAACGGTATAGGAGACGTTTGTGTGGGACGAGCAGAAAGCGAGTTTTCGGGATCTCGGGTAAATTGGAACGTAGGTGAGTAAAACCACTTTCAATCAACGTAGGAGGATGTGACGAATTGAACGGTATAGGAGACGTTTGTGTGGGACGAGCAGAAAGCGAGTTTTCGGGATCTCGGGTAAATTGGAACGTAGGTGAGTAAAACCACTTTCAATCAACGTAGGAGGATGTGACGAATTGAACGGTATAGGAGACGTTTGTGTGGGACGAGCAGAAAGCGAGTTTTCGGGATCTCGGGTAAATTGGAACGTAGGTGAGTAAAACCACTTTCAATCAACGTAGGAGGATGTGACGAATTGAACGGTATAGGAGACGTTTGTGTGGGACGAGCAGAAAGCGAGTTTTCGGGATCTCGGGTAAATTGGAACGTAGGTGAGTAAAACCACTTTCAATCAACGTAGGAGGATGTGACGAATTGAACGGTATAGGAGACGTTTGTGTGGGACGAGCAGAAAGCGAGTTTTCGGGATCTCGGGTAAATTGGAACGTAGGTGAGTAAAACCACTTTCAATCAACGTAGGAGGATGTGACGAATTGAACGGTATAGGAGACGTTTGTGTGGGACGAGCAGAAAGCGAGTTTTCGGGATCTCGGGTAAATTGGAACGTAGGTGAGTAAAACCACTTTCAATCAACGTAGGAGGATGTGACGAATTGAACGGTATAGGAGACGTTTGTGTGGGACGAGCAGAAAGCGAGTTTTCGGGATCTCGGGTAAATTGGAACGTAGGTGAGTAAAACCACTTTCAATCAACGTAGGAGGATGTGACGAATTGAACGGTATAGGAGACGTTTGTGTGGGACGAGCAGAAAGCGAGTTTTCGGGATCTCGGGTAAATTGGAACGTAGGTGAGTAAAACCACTTTCAATCAACGTAGGAGGATGTGACGAATTGAACGGTATAGGAGACGTTTGTGTGGGACGAGCAGAAAGCGAGTTTTCGGGATCTCGGGTAAATTGGAACGTAGGTGAGTAAAACCACTTTCAATCAACGTAGGAGGATGTGACGAATTGAACGGTATAGGAGACGTTTGTGTGGGACGAGCAGAAAGCGAGTTTTCGGGATCTCGGGTAAATTGGAACGTAGGTGAGTAAAACCACTTTCAATCAACGTAGGAGGATGTGACGAATTGAACGGTATAGGAGACGTTTGTGTGGGACGAGCAGAAAGCGAGTTTTCGGGATCTCGGGTAAATTGGAACGTAGGTGAGTAAAACCACTTTCAATCAACGTAGGAGGATGTGACGAATTGAACGGTATAGGAGACGTTTGTGTGGGACGAGCAGAAAGCGAGTTTTCGGGATCTCGGGTAAATTGGAACGTAGGTGAGTAAAACCACTTTCAATCAACGTAGGAGGATGTGACGAATTGAACGGTATAGGAGACGTTTGTGTGGGACGAGCAGAAAGCGAGTTTTCGGGATCTCGGGTAAATTGGAACGTAGGTGAGTAAAACCACTTTCAATCAACGTAGGAGGATGTGACGAATTGAACGGTATAGGAGACGTTTGTGTGGGACGAGCAGAAAGCGAGTTTTCGGGATCTCGGGTAAATTGGAACGTAGGTGAGTAAAACCACTTTCAATCAACGTAGGAGGATGTGACGAATTGAACGGTATAGGAGACGTTTGTGTGGGACGAGCAGAAAGCGAGTTTTCGGGATCTCGGGTAAATTGGAACGTAGGTGAGTAAAACCACTTTCAATCAACGTAGGAGGATGTGACGAATTGAACGGTATAGGAGACGTTTGTGTGGGACGAGCAGAAAGCGAGTTTTCGGGATCTCGGGTAAATTGGAACGTAGGTGAGTAAAACCACTTTCAATCAACGTAGGAGGATGTGACGAATTGAACGGTATAGGAGACGTTTGTGTGGGACGAGCAGAAAGCGAGTTTTCGGGATCTCGGGTAAATTGGAACGTAGGTGAGTAAAACCACTTTCAATCAACGTAGGAGGATGTGACGAATTGAACGGTATAGGAGACGTTTGTGTGGGACGAGCAGAAAGCGAGTTTTCGGGATCTCGGGTAAATTGGAACGTAGGTGAGTAAAACCACTTTCAATCAACGTAGGAGGATGTGACGAATTGAACGGTATAGGAGACGTTTGTGTGGGACGAGCAGAAAGCGAGTTTTCGGGATCTCGGGTAAATTGGAACGTAGGTGAGTAAAACCACTTTCAATCAACGTAGGAGGATGTGACGAATTGAACGGTATAGGAGACGTTTGTGTGGGACGAGCAGAAAGCGAGTTTTCGGGATCTCGGGTAAATTGGAACGTAGGTGAGTAAAACCACTTTCAATCAACGTAGGAGGATGTGACGAATTGAACGGTATAGGAGACGTTTGTGTGGGACGAGCAGAAAGCGAGTTTTCGGGATCTCGGGTAAATTGGAACGTAGGTGAGTAAAACCACTTTCAATCAACGTAGGAGGATGTGACGAATTGAACGGTATAGGAGACGTTTGTGTGGGACGAGCAGAAAGCGAGTTTTCGGGATCTCGGGTAAATTGGAACGTAGGTGAGTAAAACCACTTTCAATCAACGTAGGAGGATGTGACGAATTGAACGGTATAGGAGACGTTTGTGTGGGACGAGCAGAAAGCGAGTTTTCGGGATCTCGGGTAAATTGGAACGTAGGTGAGTAAAACCACTTTCAATCAACGTAGGAGGATGTGACGAATTGAACGGTATAGGAGACGTTTGTGTGGGACGAGCAGAAAGCGAGTTTTCGGGATCTCGGGTAAATTGGAACGTAGGTGAGTAAAACCACTTTCAATCAACGTAGGAGGATGTGACGAATTGAACGGTATAGGAGACGTTTGTGTGGGACGAGCAGAAAGCGAGTTTTCGGGATCTCGGGTAAATTGGAACGTAGGTGAGTAAAACCACTTTCAATCAACGTAGGAGGATGTGACGAATTGAACGGTATAGGAGACGTTTGTGTGGGACGAGCAGAAAGCGAGTTTTCGGGATCTCGGGTAAATTGGAACGTAGGTGAGTAAAACCACTTTCAATCAACGTAGGAGGATGTGACGAATTGAACGGTATAGGAGACGTTTGTGTGGGACGAGCAGAAAGCGAGTTTTCGGGATCTCGGGTAAATTGGAACGTAGGTGAGTAAAACCACTTTCAATCAACGTAGGAGGATGTGACGAATTGAACGGTATAGGAGACGTTTGTGTGGGACGAGCAGAAAGCGAGTTTTCGGGATCTCGGGTAAATTGGAACGTAGGTGAGTAAAACCACTTTCAATCAACGTAGGAGGATGTGACGAATTGAACGGTATAGGAGACGTTTGTGTGGGACGAGCAGAAAGCGAGTTTTCGGGATCTCGGGTAAATTGGAACGTAGGTGAGTAAAACCACTTTCAATCAACGTAGGAGGATGTGACGAATTGAACGGTATAGGAGACGTTTGTGTGGGACGAGCAGAAAGCGAGTTTTCGGGATCTCGGGTAAATTGGAACGTAGGTGAGTAAAACCACTTTCAATCAACGTAGGAGGATGTGACGAATTGAACGGTATAGGAGACGTTTGTGTGGGACGAGCAGAAAGCGAGTTTTCGGGATCTCGGGTAAATTGGAACGTAGGTGAGTAAAACCACTTTCAATCAACGTAGGAGGATGTGACGAATTGAACGGTATAGGAGACGTTTGTGTGGGACGAGCAGAAAGCGAGTTTTCGGGATCTCGGGTAAATTGGAACGTAGGTGAGTAAAACCACTTTCAATCAACGTAGGAGGATGTGACGAATTGAACGGTATAGGAGACGTTTGTGTGGGACGAGCAGAAAGCGAGTTTTCGGGATCTCGGGTAAATTGGAACGTAGGTGAGTAAAACCACTTTCAATCAACGTAGGAGGATGTGACGAATTGAACGGTATAGGAGACGTTTGTGTGGGACGAGCAGAAAGCGAGTTTTCGGGATCTCGGGTAAATTGGAACGTAGGTGAGTAAAACCACTTTCAATCAACGTAGGAGGATGTGACGAATTGAACGGTATAGGAGACGTTTGTGTGGGACGAGCAGAAAGCGAGTTTTCGGGATCTCGGGTAAATTGGAACGTAGGTGAGTAAAACCACTTTCAATCAACGTAGGAGGATGTGACGAATTGAACGGTATAGGAGACGTTTGTGTGGGACGAGCAGAAAGCGAGTTTTCGGGATCTCGGGTAAATTGGAACGTAGGTGAGTAAAACCACTTTCAATCAACGTAGGAGGATGTGACGAATTGAACGGTATAGGAGACGTTTGTGTGGGACGAGCAGAAAGCGAGTTTTCGGGATCTCGGGTAAATTGGAACGTAGGTGAGTAAAACCACTTTCAATCAACGTAGGAGGATGTGACGAATTGAACGGTATAGGAGACGTTTGTGTGGGACGAGCAGAAAGCGAGTTTTCGGGATCTCGGGTAAATTGGAACGTAGGTGAGTAAAACCACTTTCAATCAACGTAGGAGGATGTGACGAATTGAACGGTATAGGAGACGTTTGTGTGGGACGAGCAGAAAGCGAGTTTTCGGGATCTCGGGTAAATTGGAACGTAGGTGAGTAAAACCACTTTCAATCAACGTAGGAGGATGTGACGAATTGAACGGTATAGGAGACGTTTGTGTGGGACGAGCAGAAAGCGAGTTTTCGGGATCTCGGGTAAATTGGAACGTAGGTGAGTAAAACCACTTTCAATCAACGTAGGAGGATGTGACGAATTGAACGGTATAGGAGACGTTTGTGTGGGACGAGCAGAAAGCGAGTTTTCGGGATCTCGGGTAAATTGGAACGTAGGTGAGTAAAACCACTTTCAATCAACGTAGGAGGATGTGACGAATTGAACGGTATAGGAGACGTTTGTGTGGGACGAGCAGAAAGCGAGTTTTCGGGATCTCGGGTAAATTGGAACGTAGGTGAGTAAAACCACTTTCAATCAACGTAGGAGGATGTGACGAATTGAACGGTATAGGAGACGTTTGTGTGGGACGAGCAGAAAGCGAGTTTTCGGGATCTCGGGTAAATTGGAACGTAGGTGAGTAAAACCACTTTCAATCAACGTAGGAGGATGTGACGAATTGAACGGTATAGGAGACGTTTGTGTGGGACGAGCAGAAAGCGAGTTTTCGGGATCTCGGGTAAATTGGAACGTAGGTGAGTAAAACCACTTTCAATCAACGTAGGAGGATGTGACGAATTGAACGGTATAGGAGACGTTTGTGTGGGACGAGCAGAAAGCGAGTTTTCGGGATCTCGGGTAAATTGGAACGTAGGTGAGTAAAACCACTTTCAATCAACGTAGGAGGATGTGACGAATTGAACGGTATAGGAGACGTTTGTGTGGGACGAGCAGAAAGCGAGTTTTCGGGATCTCGGGTAAATTGGAACGTAGGTGAGTAAAACCACTTTCAATCAACGTAGGAGGATGTGACGAATTGAACGGTATAGGAGACGTTTGTGTGGGACGAGCAGAAAGCGAGTTTTCGGGATCTCGGGTAAATTGGAACGTAGGTGAGTAAAACCACTTTCAATCAACGTAGGAGGATGTGACGAATTGAACGGTATAGGAGACGTTTGTGTGGGACGAGCAGAAAGCGAGTTTTCGGGATCTCGGGTAAATTGGAACGTAGGTGAGTAAAACCACTTTCAATCAACGTAGGAGGATGTGACGAATTGAACGGTATAGGAGACGTTTGTGTGGGACGAGCAGAAAGCGAGTTTTCGGGATCTCGGGTAAATTGGAACGTAGGTGAGTAAAACCACTTTCAATCAACGTAGGAGGATGTGACGAATTGAACGGTATAGGAGACGTTTGTGTGGGACGAGCAGAAAGCGAGTTTTCGGGATCTCGGGTAAATTGGAACGTAGGTGAGTAAAACCACTTTCAATCAACGTAGGAGGATGTGACGAATTGAACGGTATAGGAGACGTTTGTGTGGGACGAGCAGAAAGCGAGTTTTCGGGATCTCGGGTAAATTGGAACGTAGGTGAGTAAAACCACTTTCAATCAACGTAGGAGGATGTGACGAATTGAACGGTATAGGAGACGTTTGTGTGGGACGAGCAGAAAGCGAGTTTTCGGGATCTCGGGTAAATTGGAACGTAGGTGAGTAAAACCACTTTCAATCAACGTAGGAGGATGTGACGAATTGAACGGTATAGGAGACGTTTGTGTGGGACGAGCAGAAAGCGAGTTTTCGGGATCTCGGGTAAATTGGAACGTAGGTGAGTAAAACCACTTTCAATCAACGTAGGAGGATGTGACGAATTGAACGGTATAGGAGACGTTTGTGTGGGACGAGCAGAAAGCGAGTTTTCGGGATCTCGGGTAAATTGGAACGTAGGTGAGTAAAACCACTTTCAATCAACGTAGGAGGATGTGACGAATTGAACGGTATAGGAGACGTTTGTGTGGGACGAGCAGAAAGCGAGTTTTCGGGATCTCGGGTAAATTGGAACGTAGGTGAGTAAAACCACTTTCAATCAACGTAGGAGGATGTGACGAATTGAACGGTATAGGAGACGTTTGTGTGGGACGAGCAGAAAGCGAGTTTTCGGGATCTCGGGTAAATTGGAACGTAGGTGAGTAAAACCACTTTCAATCAACGTAGGAGGATGTGACGAATTGAACGGTATAGGAGACGTTTGTGTGGGACGAGCAGAAAGCGAGTTTTCGGGATCTCGGGTAAATTGGAACGTAGGTGAGTAAAACCACTTTCAATCAACGTAGGAGGATGTGACGAATTGAACGGTATAGGAGACGTTTGTGTGGGACGAGCAGAAAGCGAGTTTTCGGGATCTCGGGTAAATTGGAACGTAGGTGAGTAAAACCACTTTCAATCAACGTAGGAGGATGTGACGAATTGAACGGTATAGGAGACGTTTGTGTGGGACGAGCAGAAAGCGAGTTTTCGGGATCTCGGGTAAATTGGAACGTAGGTGAGTAAAACCACTTTCAATCAACGTAGGAGGATGTGACGAATTGAACGGTATAGGAGACGTTTGTGTGGGACGAGCAGAAAGCGAGTTTTCGGGATCTCGGGTAAATTGGAACGTAGGTGAGTAAAACCACTTTCAATCAACGTAGGAGGATGTGACGAATTGAACGGTATAGGAGACGTTTGTGTGGGACGAGCAGAAAGCGAGTTTTCGGGATCTCGGGTAAATTGGAACGTAGGTGAGTAAAACCACTTTCAATCAACGTAGGAGGATGTGACGAATTGAACGGTATAGGAGACGTTTGTGTGGGACGAGCAGAAAGCGAGTTTTCGGGATCTCGGGTAAATTGGAACGTAGGTGAGTAAAACCACTTTCAATCAACGTAGGAGGATGTGACGAATTGAACGGTATAGGAGACGTTTGTGTGGGACGAGCAGAAAGCGAGTTTTCGGGATCTCGGGTAAATTGGAACGTAGGTGAGTAAAACCACTTTCAATCAACGTAGGAGGATGTGACGAATTGAACGGTATAGGAGACGTTTGTGTGGGACGAGCAGAAAGCGAGTTTTCGGGATCTCGGGTAAATTGGAACGTAGGTGAGTAAAACCACTTTCAATCAACGTAGGAGGATGTGACGAATTGAACGGTATAGGAGACGTTTGTGTGGGACGAGCAGAAAGCGAGTTTTCGGGATCTCGGGTAAATTGGAACGTAGGTGAGTAAAACCACTTTCAATCAACGTAGGAGGATGTGACGAATTGAACGGTATAGGAGACGTTTGTGTGGGACGAGCAGAAAGCGAGTTTTCGGGATCTCGGGTAAATTGGAACGTAGGTGAGTAAAACCACTTTCAATCAACGTAGGAGGATGTGACGAATTGAACGGTATAGGAGACGTTTGTGTGGGACGAGCAGAAAGCGAGTTTTCGGGATCTCGGGTAAATTGGAACGTAGGTGAGTAAAACCACTTTCAATCAACGTAGGAGGATGTGACGAATTGAACGGTATAGGAGACGTTTGTGTGGGACGAGCAGAAAGCGAGTTTTCGGGATCTCGGGTAAATTGGAACGTAGGTGAGTAAAACCACTTTCAATCAACGTAGGAGGATGTGACGAATTGAACGGTATAGGAGACGTTTGTGTGGGACGAGCAGAAAGCGAGTTTTCGGGATCTCGGGTAAATTGGAACGTAGGTGAGTAAAACCACTTTCAATCAACGTAGGAGGATGTGACGAATTGAACGGTATAGGAGACGTTTGTGTGGGACGAGCAGAAAGCGAGTTTTCGGGATCTCGGGTAAATTGGAACGTAGGTGAGTAAAACCACTTTCAATCAACGTAGGAGGATGTGACGAATTGAACGGTATAGGAGACGTTTGTGTGGGACGAGCAGAAAGCGAGTTTTCGGGATCTCGGGTAAATTGGAACGTAGGTGAGTAAAACCACTTTCAATCAACGTAGGAGGATGTGACGAATTGAACGGTATAGGAGACGTTTGTGTGGGACGAGCAGAAAGCGAGTTTTCGGGATCTCGGGTAAATTGGAACGTAGGTGAGTAAAACCACTTTCAATCAACGTAGGAGGATGTGACGAATTGAACGGTATAGGAGACGTTTGTGTGGGACGAGCAGAAAGCGAGTTTTCGGGATCTCGGGTAAATTGGAACGTAGGTGAGTAAAACCACTTTCAATCAACGTAGGAGGATGTGACGAATTGAACGGTATAGGAGACGTTTGTGTGGGACGAGCAGAAAGCGAGTTTTCGGGATCTCGGGTAAATTGGAACGTAGGTGAGTAAAACCACTTTCAATCAACGTAGGAGGATGTGACGAATTGAACGGTATAGGAGACGTTTGTGTGGGACGAGCAGAAAGCGAGTTTTCGGGATCTCGGGTAAATTGGAACGTAGGTGAGTAAAACCACTTTCAATCAACGTAGGAGGATGTGACGAATTGAACGGTATAGGAGACGTTTGTGTGGGACGAGCAGAAAGCGAGTTTTCGGGATCTCGGGTAAATTGGAACGTAGGTGAGTAAAACCACTTTCAATCAACGTAGGAGGATGTGACGAATTGAACGGTATAGGAGACGTTTGTGTGGGACGAGCAGAAAGCGAGTTTTCGGGATCTCGGGTAAATTGGAACGTAGGTGAGTAAAACCACTTTCAATCAACGTAGGAGGATGTGACGAATTGAACGGTATAGGAGACGTTTGTGTGGGACGAGCAGAAAGCGAGTTTTCGGGATCTCGGGTAAATTGGAACGTAGGTGAGTAAAACCACTTTCAATCAACGTAGGAGGATGTGACGAATTGAACGGTATAGGAGACGTTTGTGTGGGACGAGCAGAAAGCGAGTTTTCGGGATCTCGGGTAAATTGGAACGTAGGTGAGTAAAACCACTTTCAATCAACGTAGGAGGATGTGACGAATTGAACGGTATAGGAGACGTTTGTGTGGGACGAGCAGAAAGCGAGTTTTCGGGATCTCGGGTAAATTGGAACGTAGGTGAGTAAAACCACTTTCAATCAACGTAGGAGGATGTGACGAATTGAACGGTATAGGAGACGTTTGTGTGGGACGAGCAGAAAGCGAGTTTTCGGGATCTCGGGTAAATTGGAACGTAGGTGAGTAAAACCACTTTCAATCAACGTAGGAGGATGTGACGAATTGAACGGTATAGGAGACGTTTGTGTGGGACGAGCAGAAAGCGAGTTTTCGGGATCTCGGGTAAATTGGAACGTAGGTGAGTAAAACCACTTTCAATCAACGTAGGAGGATGTGACGAATTGAACGGTATAGGAGACGTTTGTGTGGGACGAGCAGAAAGCGAGTTTTCGGGATCTCGGGTAAATTGGAACGTAGGTGAGTAAAACCACTTTCAATCAACGTAGGAGGATGTGACGAATTGAACGGTATAGGAGACGTTTGTGTGGGACGAGCAGAAAGCGAGTTTTCGGGATCTCGGGTAAATTGGAACGTAGGTGAGTAAAACCACTTTCAATCAACGTAGGAGGATGTGACGAATTGAACGGTATAGGAGACGTTTGTGTGGGACGAGCAGAAAGCGAGTTTTCGGGATCTCGGGTAAATTGGAACGTAGGTGAGTAAAACCACTTTCAATCAACGTAGGAGGATGTGACGAATTGAACGGTATAGGAGACGTTTGTGTGGGACGAGCAGAAAGCGAGTTTTCGGGATCTCGGGTAAATTGGAACGTAGGTGAGTAAAACCACTTTCAATCAACGTAGGAGGATGTGACGAATTGAACGGTATAGGAGACGTTTGTGTGGGACGAGCAGAAAGCGAGTTTTCGGGATCTCGGGTAAATTGGAACGTAGGTGAGTAAAACCACTTTCAATCAACGTAGGAGGATGTGACGAATTGAACGGTATAGGAGACGTTTGTGTGGGACGAGCAGAAAGCGAGTTTTCGGGATCTCGGGTAAATTGGAACGTAGGTGAGTAAAACCACTTTCAATCAACGTAGGAGGATGTGACGAATTGAACGGTATAGGAGACGTTTGTGTGGGACGAGCAGAAAGCGAGTTTTCGGGATCTCGGGTAAATTGGAACGTAGGTGAGTAAAACCACTTTCAATCAACGTAGGAGGATGTGACGAATTGAACGGTATAGGAGACGTTTGTGTGGGACGAGCAGAAAGCGAGTTTTCGGGATCTCGGGTAAATTGGAACGTAGGTGAGTAAAACCACTTTCAATCAACGTAGGAGGATGTGACGAATTGAACGGTATAGGAGACGTTTGTGTGGGACGAGCAGAAAGCGAGTTTTCGGGATCTCGGGTAAATTGGAACGTAGGTGAGTAAAACCACTTTCAATCAACGTAGGAGGATGTGACGAATTGAACGGTATAGGAGACGTTTGTGTGGGACGAGCAGAAAGCGAGTTTTCGGGATCTCGGGTAAATTGGAACGTAGGTGAGTAAAACCACTTTCAATCAACGTAGGAGGATGTGACGAATTGAACGGTATAGGAGACGTTTGTGTGGGACGAGCAGAAAGCGAGTTTTCGGGATCTCGGGTAAATTGGAACGTAGGTGAGTAAAACCACTTTCAATCAACGTAGGAGGATGTGACGAATTGAACGGTATAGGAGACGTTTGTGTGGGACGAGCAGAAAGCGAGTTTTCGGGATCTCGGGTAAATTGGAACGTAGGTGAGTAAAACCACTTTCAATCAACGTAGGAGGATGTGACGAATTGAACGGTATAGGAGACGTTTGTGTGGGACGAGCAGAAAGCGAGTTTTCGGGATCTCGGGTAAATTGGAACGTAGGTGAGTAAAACCACTTTCAATCAACGTAGGAGGATGTGACGAATTGAACGGTATAGGAGACGTTTGTGTGGGACGAGCAGAAAGCGAGTTTTCGGGATCTCGGGTAAATTGGAACGTAGGTGAGTAAAACCACTTTCAATCAACGTAGGAGGATGTGACGAATTGAACGGTATAGGAGACGTTTGTGTGGGACGAGCAGAAAGCGAGTTTTCGGGATCTCGGGTAAATTGGAACGTAGGTGAGTAAAACCACTTTCAATCAACGTAGGAGGATGTGACGAATTGAACGGTATAGGAGACGTTTGTGTGGGACGAGCAGAAAGCGAGTTTTCGGGATCTCGGGTAAATTGGAACGTAGGTGAGTAAAACCACTTTCAATCAACGTAGGAGGATGTGACGAATTGAACGGTATAGGAGACGTTTGTGTGGGACGAGCAGAAAGCGAGTTTTCGGGATCTCGGGTAAATTGGAACGTAGGTGAGTAAAACCACTTTCAATCAACGTAGGAGGATGTGACGAATTGAACGGTATAGGAGACGTTTGTGTGGGACGAGCAGAAAGCGAGTTTTCGGGATCTCGGGTAAATTGGAACGTAGGTGAGTAAAACCACTTTCAATCAACGTAGGAGGATGTGACGAATTGAACGGTATAGGAGACGTTTGTGTGGGACGAGCAGAAAGCGAGTTTTCGGGATCTCGGGTAAATTGGAACGTAGGTGAGTAAAACCACTTTCAATCAACGTAGGAGGATGTGACGAATTGAACGGTATAGGAGACGTTTGTGTGGGACGAGCAGAAAGCGAGTTTTCGGGATCTCGGGTAAATTGGAACGTAGGTGAGTAAAACCACTTTCAATCAACGTAGGAGGATGTGACGAATTGAACGGTATAGGAGACGTTTGTGTGGGACGAGCAGAAAGCGAGTTTTCGGGATCTCGGGTAAATTGGAACGTAGGTGAGTAAAACCACTTTCAATCAACGTAGGAGGATGTGACGAATTGAACGGTATAGGAGACGTTTGTGTGGGACGAGCAGAAAGCGAGTTTTCGGGATCTCGGGTAAATTGGAACGTAGGTGAGTAAAACCACTTTCAATCAACGTAGGAGGATGTGACGAATTGAACGGTATAGGAGACGTTTGTGTGGGACGAGCAGAAAGCGAGTTTTCGGGATCTCGGGTAAATTGGAACGTAGGTGAGTAAAACCACTTTCAATCAACGTAGGAGGATGTGACGAATTGAACGGTATAGGAGACGTTTGTGTGGGACGAGCAGAAAGCGAGTTTTCGGGATCTCGGGTAAATTGGAACGTAGGTGAGTAAAACCACTTTCAATCAACGTAGGAGGATGTGACGAATTGAACGGTATAGGAGACGTTTGTGTGGGACGAGCAGAAAGCGAGTTTTCGGGATCTCGGGTAAATTGGAACGTAGGTGAGTAAAACCACTTTCAATCAACGTAGGAGGATGTGACGAATTGAACGGTATAGGAGACGTTTGTGTGGGACGAGCAGAAAGCGAGTTTTCGGGATCTCGGGTAAATTGGAACGTAGGTGAGTAAAACCACTTTCAATCAACGTAGGAGGATGTGACGAATTGAACGGTATAGGAGACGTTTGTGTGGGACGAGCAGAAAGCGAGTTTTCGGGATCTCGGGTAAATTGGAACGTAGGTGAGTAAAACCACTTTCAATCAACGTAGGAGGATGTGACGAATTGAACGGTATAGGAGACGTTTGTGTGGGACGAGCAGAAAGCGAGTTTTCGGGATCTCGGGTAAATTGGAACGTAGGTGAGTAAAACCACTTTCAATCAACGTAGGAGGATGTGACGAATTGAACGGTATAGGAGACGTTTGTGTGGGACGAGCAGAAAGCGAGTTTTCGGGATCTCGGGTAAATTGGAACGTAGGTGAGTAAAACCACTTTCAATCAACGTAGGAGGATGTGACGAATTGAACGGTATAGGAGACGTTTGTGTGGGACGAGCAGAAAGCGAGTTTTCGGGATCTCGGGTAAATTGGAACGTAGGTGAGTAAAACCACTTTCAATCAACGTAGGAGGATGTGACGAATTGAACGGTATAGGAGACGTTTGTGTGGGACGAGCAGAAAGCGAGTTTTCGGGATCTCGGGTAAATTGGAACGTAGGTGAGTAAAACCACTTTCAATCAACGTAGGAGGATGTGACGAATTGAACGGTATAGGAGACGTTTGTGTGGGACGAGCAGAAAGCGAGTTTTCGGGATCTCGGGTAAATTGGAACGTAGGTGAGTAAAACCACTTTCAATCAACGTAGGAGGATGTGACGAATTGAACGGTATAGGAGACGTTTGTGTGGGACGAGCAGAAAGCGAGTTTTCGGGATCTCGGGTAAATTGGAACGTAGGTGAGTAAAACCACTTTCAATCAACGTAGGAGGATGTGACGAATTGAACGGTATAGGAGACGTTTGTGTGGGACGAGCAGAAAGCGAGTTTTCGGGATCTCGGGTAAATTGGAACGTAGGTGAGTAAAACCACTTTCAATCAACGTAGGAGGATGTGACGAATTGAACGGTATAGGAGACGTTTGTGTGGGACGAGCAGAAAGCGAGTTTTCGGGATCTCGGGTAAATTGGAACGTAGGTGAGTAAAACCACTTTCAATCAACGTAGGAGGATGTGACGAATTGAACGGTATAGGAGACGTTTGTGTGGGACGAGCAGAAAGCGAGTTTTCGGGATCTCGGGTAAATTGGAACGTAGGTGAGTAAAACCACTTTCAATCAACGTAGGAGGATGTGACGAATTGAACGGTATAGGAGACGTTTGTGTGGGACGAGCAGAAAGCGAGTTTTCGGGATCTCGGGTAAATTGGAACGTAGGTGAGTAAAACCACTTTCAATCAACGTAGGAGGAAGTGACGAATTGAACGGTATAGGAGACGTTTGTGTGGGACGAGCAGAAAGCGAGTTTTCGGGATCTCGGGTAAATTGGAACGTAGGTGAGTAAAACCACTTTCAATCAACGTAGGAGGATGTGACGAATTGAACGGTATAGGAGACGTTTGTGTGGGACGAGCAGAAAGCGAGTTTTCGGGATCTCGGGTAAATTGGAACGTAGGTGAGTAAAACCACTTTCAATCAACGTAGGAGGATGTGACGAATTGAACGGTATAGGAGACGTTTGTGTGGGACGAGCAGAAAGCGAGTTTTCGGGATCTCGGGTAAATTGGAACGTAGGTGAGTAAAACCACTTTCAATCAACGTAGGAGGATGTGACGAATTGAACGGTATAGGAGACGTTTGTGTGGGACGAGCAGAAAGCGAGTTTTCGGGATCTCGGGTAAATTGGAACGTAGGTGAGTAAAACCACTTTCAATCAACGTAGGAGGATGTGACGAATTGAACGGTATAGGAGACGTTTGTGTGGGACGAGCAGAAAGCGAGTTTTCGGGATCTCGGGTAAATTGGAACGTAGGTGAGTAAAACCACTTTCAATCAACGTAGGAGGATGTGACGAATTGAACGGTATAGGAGACGTTTGTGTGGGACGAGCAGAAAGCGAGTTTTCGGGATCTCGGGTAAATTGGAACGTAGGTGAGTAAAACCACTTTCAATCAACGTAGGAGGATGTGACGAATTGAACGGTATAGGAGACGTTTGTGTGGGACGAGCAGAAAGCGAGTTTTCGGGATCTCGGGTAAATTGGAACGTAGGTGAGTAAAACCACTTTCAATCAACGTAGGAGGATGTGACGAATTGAACGGTATAGGAGACGTTTGTGTGGGACGAGCAGAAAGCGAGTTTTCGGGATCTCGGGTAAATTGGAACGTAGGTGAGTAAAACCACTTTCAATCAACGTAGGAGGATGTGACGAATTGAACGGTATAGGAGACGTTTGTGTGGGACGAGCAGAAAGCGAGTTTTCGGGATCTCGGGTAAATTGGAACGTAGGTGAGTAAAACCACTTTCAATCAACGTAGGAGGATGTGACGAATTGAACGGTATAGGAGACGTTTGTGTGGGACGAGCAGAAAGCGAGTTTTCGGGATCTCGGGTAAATTGGAACGTAGGTGAGTAAAACCACTTTCAATCAACGTAGGAGGATGTGACGAATTGAACGGTATAGGAGACGTTTGTGTGGGACGAGCAGAAAGCGAGTTTTCGGGATCTCGGGTAAATTGGAACGTAGGTGAGTAAAACCACTTTCAATCAACGTAGGAGGATGTGACGAATTGAACGGTATAGGAGACG